>SEYY01008546.1:20000-22500 GCA_009176605.1 Armadillidium nasatum | reverse complement strand
ACTATAAATTTTAAGTTTAAATTTTCGATTTTAAAATCATTTTAAAGTTTTTTAATTTTGGGTTTTAATTAAATGTAAATATTATTTCATTTTTACTTTTTCTTGTTTGTGTTTGTTTGAATGTTTATTTGTTTGATTGTTTGTTTGTCTGTTTGCCTGTCGGTTTCTTTATCTGTTTTCTTGTTTGTTTTTCTGATATAATTGTGAATGTGTGTGTAAAATTGCAGGTGTGCCCAGACGTGAGTTCTCTATAAACTTTACAACGTCCTTGTCTTACTTTCTAATTTCGCCTCTGTGAAATACCACCTTTCTCACTCTCATCCTAATCTTCTGCTCTTGTCTAAGCCCCAGATATGTAAAAATTCCTTCTCAAACTTTTTTAATATATCCAACTATAACTTATTTCATAATTTCAGTTCAAAGAGTGGAGTTTGTGCCTACGTAAACATTAGCACTCAAGTAACACGTCTTGTAAATCTTGAATCTCCTAACTTCGATGTTCTGTGGCTTAAAATCTTTCTATCTACCACTTCAATAATCTTGTGTTTCTGCTACTGTTCACAAAATAGAACAGATTTTTCTACCTTTTTTTAATACTTAACTACTTCTCACGAGACTGTTACATCTTCACATCCAAATACTGAGGTCTCTATTTAGGAGATTTCAATGTACACAGCACTGAATGGTTGGGGTCTTTCCATACTGATAGAGGAGGGGAAGAGGCCGAATTATTCAGCATTCTCAACTGATTTAAAGAACCAACACACATTCCGGATCGTAACAACCAATTCTTAAACACTCTCGACTTATGCTTCACTACTAGTCCTTCTCTCTATGAACACGCTGTCCTCGCACCTATTGGTAACTCTGACCACAACCTAATTACTCTTAATTTTCAAGCTTTCTCTCCAACTGCTCCACCCTGCCCTAAGCGTATCTTCTGGCACTTTGATCTTGCTGACTTGGGGGCTTTGCGTTGCTTCTATACTAACTGTCCTTGGATGGACTGCTATATCTCTGAAGACGTTTCGGTTTCTGCCGATAAGAGTGGGGGCTGTAATCGTTGATGGGATGAACAGGTTCATCCCTTCTTCGTCTAAATCTTCTCTCCTCAAAATCCATAGTTCGATCGCGCTTTCTCTCGCGCCATTCTAGCTAGAGACATCGCGTATTGAGAATGGAAAAATTCTCCTTCTCCTATCATTCTTGCTAATTTTCATGCAGCTCGTAATCGTTGCAGGGATATTCTTTGACGAGCAAAGCAGGCTTTCACTAAAAGAAGATGCTGAGCTCCTAAATTCCCCTACTGATAAATCTTTCTGACCTCTTGCCAAAAACATCTCTAACAAACAACTTCTGTAAATCCTCCTTTCCTCCTCTAATCCGTTCAAATGGTTCTGTTGCTAATACTCCGACTGAAAAGGCTAATCTCTTCGGCCTCCTGTTTTCTTCTTATTCAACCATGAACGACTCCGGCAACCGTCTTCCTACTCCTTCTCCTCTAAGATATTCCATGCCTTTTCCGGTGATTATATTTGATCAGGTGCATGTGCTTCAGAAATCTATGAACGTTAGGAAGGCAAGCGGCCCGGATGGTATTCCTCCCCGAGCTCCATCCCTCGTTCAACTTTTCTCTCTGTGCCTCAATGCTAGTACTTTTCATCAGTGTTGGAAGCGCGCATTAGTTCATCCTATTCCGAAAAAAGGTAGCCGCTCTTATCCTTCCAACTTTTTAGTACTTGTATTCTGTCTAAGATCTTTGAAACCCATCTCAATTCTCATTTTTTAGATCATCTAGAATCTCCTTCTCTTCTTTCTGATCATCAGTTTGGCTTTCGGCGCTCGAGGTCTACTGCTGATATACTTTCCTATTTCACATAATTTACGGTCTTCTGCCTTTAGGGAGCATGAGGAGACTTGTGTGGTGGCCCTTGATATATTCAAGGAATTTAGCCGTGTGTGGCATGAGATACTGCTCTCCAAGCTCTCCTCATTTGGGTTTACTCCCTCTCTTTGCTTACTTTTGTCTAGCTTTCTTTCTAATCGTTCCATTTCGGCTGTTGTTGATGGTGCGGCTTCTTCTTCCTTCTCTGTCAATAGTGGAGTTCCTCAGGGTTCTGTCTTGTCTCCTACTCTATTCCTACTTTTCATTAATGATCTTCTCAGTTGCTCGTCTAACCCTTTCCATTCATATGCCGATGACTCGACCCTCCATTCTTCTACTCATTTTAAATCTGCTCCCTCCTTTGCATCTAGAGTTTCCTCTCGTCTCCATCTTTCCGATTCCATTCTTGAAGATCTGGATAGAATTTCCCGAGTGAGGTCGTCTCAACCTTGCGAAATTCAACTCTTTAAAAACTCAACTTCTAGAAATCTCCCTCTCAAAAACACCTCCTAACTTTTCTATTTCTTTCGACGGTTCTCCCGTCTCTCCTGTTGACAATATAAATATTCTTGAACTTAACATAAACAAAAAATGTCTTGGAAACCTCACATCACA
>SEYY01008546.1:0-17500 GCA_009176605.1 Armadillidium nasatum | reverse complement strand
TCACCTATACATCCACTAACTGTTGCCTACTATTAAATAACTTATTATTAGACCCTTACCTTCTGTTATGAAAACCAAAGTAGACGCTGCATGAGTATTCGGGGCAGAGCAAGTATAATTGCCTGAGTGGTGTTCTTTTGCAAGTTCCACGGACAATTGACTGACGAAAGAAGTTTCCTCTACGTCATTAAATAGCGTGTCGCTTCTAATGACGTTTCGAGAGGTGAAGACGAACTGATTTTTACTTCTGCCGAGGTCGTCTGTAATTACAACGTCAGGACGATTCCTTAAAAAGTTCAGTAGCTCATCGTTGTGATGCCAGAGAATGTATTGAGGAGGCGAAGGACTCTATATATATATATATATATATATATATATATATATATATATATATATATATATATATATATATATATATATATATATATATATATATATATATATATATATATATATATATATATATATATATATATATATATATATATATATATATATATATATATATATATATATATATATATATATATATATATATATATATATATATATATATATATATATATATATATATATATATATATATATATATATATATATATATATATATATATATATATATATATATATATATATATATATATATATATATATATATATATATATATATATATATATATATATATATATATATATATATATATATATATATATATATATATATATATATATATATATATATATATATATATATATATATATATATATATATTATATATATGTAAATATAACAAAACGCAACGACTCACGGGCAGAGCCCTTTTCTTGGATTGGCACACGCAGAGGAAGATAACTCACTCAAACACACATAACGCACATCTCTCAGGTGGGCACAGACGAAAGCTTTAAAGAGTCGAAGACTAAATGAAGGAGGAAAAATAGATGAAGGTAAAGAGTTCCACAGAACAGAGATAGCTGGAAAGAAGGAGGCACCACGACGAACTAGCCAGGGGTTTCCCACTTCCATACAAAATTGGTGCCAAACCAGAGCATCCTTTCTGCAACGAGAACGACGCATCGGTAGAGGAATCAGAGAGGCCAATTCCCTCGAGCACTACCCATTGCAGCACCTTAAAAAAATAGAGAGTGCGCCAATGTCACATCGCAGAGATAGGGAGTCAAAAGAGTTTGAAAGTAGGGGACAGTTTATTAATCTTTTAGTTTTAGACTCAACCCTATCTAGAAGAGAGGAGGAGCCGGACCACCCGAGATGAGAGAACAGTACTCCATACAAGGGCGGATAAAACCCATATATATTTACAGCAACTGCTCAAAAGGAAAAAATTCACAGCTTCTTAGAGGCTACTTTAGCAACCATTGTGATATGAGATTTCCAAGACAGTTTATTGTTTATGCTTGGACCAAAAATGCTAATGTTATTTACAGGTGAGACTGGAGAACCATCGAAGAGAGTAGGAAAGTTGGGAGTTTCTTTTGAGAGGTAGATGTGAAGATGTTAAATTTTTAAAGAGTTGAATTTCACAAGGTTGCTATGACCACACTGGGAAATCCCATCCAGATCGGCAAGAATAGAATCGGAAAGTTGAAGACTATAATCAACTCTAGAAGCAAAAGAAGGAGCAGATTTGAAATGAGTAGGAGAATGCAGAGTTTAGTCATCAGCATTAGAGTGAACAGAGTTAGAAGTGTAGATGAGAAAATCGTTACTGAAAAGTAGGAATAAAGTTACAGATAAAACAGAACCCTGAGGAACACCACAGTTGACAGAAAAAGAGGAAGAGGTCGCTCCATCTACAATTGCCGAGATGGAACGATCTGAGAGAAAACGAGACAAGAGTAAGCAAAGGGTAAGAGGAAACCCAAAGGAAGGGAGCTTGGAGAGCAGCGACGCATGCCTTACCCGGTCAAAAGCCTTGGATATGTCAAGCGCCACCACACATGACTCTCCGAAATCCCTAAGGGCAGAAGACCATAGATCTGTAAGATAGAAGAGTTTGTCACCAGTTGACCTCGAGCGTTAAACGCCATACTGGTGATCTGAAAGAAGAGAATGAGACTCCGTGAATAGAGCTGAACGAGGACAGGATAACGCTTGTCCTCGTGTCCTCGGAAGAACACTCCCTTAGAACACGAGGTTCAATGCCATACTAGCCATTATCCTTCCTAATGTTCATAGATTTCAGGATCCCATGCACCCTATCATTAGTAATTACAGGTAGAGACATGGGACACCTGAGAGGAGAAGGAGTAGGAGTAGGGATGCCAGAATCGAGCAGAGTGGAATTAGATGAGAAAAAGGAGGTTAAAGAGATTAGCTTTTTCAGTAGGAGTATTAGCTACAGAACCGTCAGAGCGAATAAGAGGAGGAAAGGCAGATTTACAGAAGTTATTAGAGATATTTTTGACAAGAGGCCAGAAATTTATATCAGCAGGGGAGCCCTTTAGGTTAACGCACTTCTTTTTTTATGAAAGTTTGCTTAGTCCGTCGAAGAACATACCTGCAACGATTCCGGGCTGAATGAAAATTAGCAAGAATGATAGGAGAAGGAGAGTTTTTCCATTCACGATAAGCATTGTCTCTCACTCGAAGGGCAAGAGAACAGTTGCCATCGAACCATGGATTTTGAAGAGAAAAAGATTGAGTTGAAGATGAAATGAATATGTTCATCCCATCAAGGATCACAGCCCCTACCTTTTCAGCAGAGACAGAATCTGAGATAAAGCAAGATTTACTTCAATGGTAGTTAGGAAAGAAGCGACGCATTGACCCCCAATTATCCCAATTAAAGTGCCAGAAAGTACGTTTAAGGCATAGTGGAACTGTTGGAGTGAAATTATTATATCTTAAGGCGATTGCAAGAAGTATTTTAGATACAGGAAGCTAAAGGTCGTATGTATCTAAGGACATATTAAATCATATAATTCCTGACTATGATAATTTATATAGTATGGAATTAAATGTTCAAACATTCATTGATAAAGAACAAATACAGTTTAAGCAACTGCTTTTAGGTATTAAACTTTCAGATATAGATGTTTTTAGCATGCCATTCTTAGTAGATGAAAATTTGAATTTAAATTACACAGTTGATGGTGCAAATGAAGTTATTCATAAATTTAAAAACCAAGGTGTCCCCCTTGCTGATTTTGCATTTAATGTTGAGGGAGATAATAATATTTTTCATATTCAAGCTTTACTAGGCACTGACACATTACAATTTTTTCCTTCTCTAGTATTAGTTTCTGTAAGGTCAGCAAGTTGCTGAGAACACAAGAATGCAGATTCACGAATATAGAGTTCGTGAGAGAGAGATAAAAGAGGAGAAATAAATAAATTCAATAAATGAATTCCCCAGCTAGTATTATTACTTCCAACCGGCAGTAGTTTATCTTATAGTTTATCACTTTTGAATCACAATGACAACAGTATTCTAGCATATAGATTTCAAAATAATATAAGTACTTACTATTTCCAATTCAATAAAATAACTGCATAAGTACTGCAAATAACAGTTTCAACATAAGTAACTTCTTAAATGCTTCACATGACAGTTTTAACATAATAACTGCATAAGAACTTTAACATAATAACTGAACATAAGAATCTTAATATAATAACTGAACTTTCGTTCACAAACTATTTAATATTTTTACTTTGCGCATGAGTCACGTGCTACACGTGACAGCAATGTAATTTTATACTGATTTAATATTTTTAACAATAAATTTTTATAATAATGATTTTAAATATATAAATAAATAATTTTATTAATTTTAACTTTTAATATATTAACAATTTCATTAAGGTATAAGATGATGGTCCGAGTTACCAATAGGAGGGAAAATGTTATATTTATATCAAGAAGGATTAGTGGTGAAGCATAAATCAAGTGCATTCAAGAATTGGTTAGGCGATCTGGAATGTGTGTTGGTTCCCTACTCAACTACTCAAGGTGTTTAAGAATGCTGAATGATTTGGCCTCCCTCCCACCTGTATCAGTATAGAGGAGGACAACCACTCGGTGTGGTGTACGTTGAAATTCCTTAAATACAGGACTTCAGCATTTAAATGAAAAAAGTAGCAGTCTCGTGAGAAGTTGTAAGATATTGAAAAAAACTTTAAAATCTGTTCCATTAGGGGAGCAGTAGCAGAAACACAAGATAATTGTAGTAGTAGGAAGATAGATTTTAAGCCATGAAACTTCAAAATTATGAGATTCTATATTTACGAGACGTGTCACAGGAGTGTTAATGTTAATATAGGCACATACTCCACCATTTAGTCTGAAATTGTGAAAAAGTTGTAGTTAGAGATATCAAGATTGATAGAGAAAGAAGCCCGGTCCAACTGGGTCTCAGAAAGAAGCAAAGGGTAGGACGGGAGTTAGCGAGGTAATGTTCAGCAGATGCGAAATTAGATCTGACGTCACGAACGTTATAAACCGTAAATGCATGACTTTACTCTGAAGAATTTGCAGCAGTTGCCAGAATTCCATTCCGAAATAGCTAGACAGACGTAATTTCAAATCACTCCTTCAAGAAACCAATTGTTCTGATGAAGTGACTCGATCATGAGCACGAAAGCTCAACAATTGTTATATTAACTTGATTTTGTTATAATTTAGTGAATAAAATAGTACCTATTTATTTGTTTTGCTTCAACAAGGGTACCAAAGAATAAATTCATGCATTTACGGTTTATAATAGTAAATTACAAAACATAAAAAATGAACCCTGATAACAACGAAGCAAATAGGTTACTAAACGAAAATTATTTTTTAAATAAATCTTTTTACAAATATACGGATATGTTAACAAGTGCAAATCTAACAAAGTGCAATTTGCGATTTCTAAAGAGTTGCTTAGAAGATAGAATAATACCAAGAAGCCTAATACCACGTAATATAAAAACTAAAAAATCACCATATTCTCCCATTTATGAACCTCTGTTGAAATAACCATGTTGGAGAAACAAAATAAATGGTGAACAGATCGTTCTTTCTCACAAAAATTAGATTTAAAAACTTCCAGAGATATTTCTACCATCTATCAGATCATCAAAACGTATTAACTGCTCTCATCGACAAAGCCCACAACATAATGAAGATAAAAGTAAACTACAGGAAAAGTTCTCACCAACAGAAGATAGAACAACTATTTAATAATAGTGACTTGGTTAAAAAATCTAATCACAATATAATCAAAAACATATCAGAATATGAATTGAATGCCACGGAAATAACATTGCTGGGATACGGCCTATCATTCTCTATAAAAAACCATGACCCCTGGATCGACTTGGTGAAGAACTTTACACAATGGAAAAAATTCACAAAAAACGAGGACATCAATCAAGATATTTTGTATGGCATACTGTTACAGTTAACTACAACAAATGTAAGTAAACTAGAAAATCCCAGACGATTTTATAAAGCTCTAAAAACTTTAAAAAACAACGATAACATAATAATATCCCGATCTGATAAAAGAAACAATATAGTAATTCAAAATAAAACTGACTATATATCTAAATCCCTTACATTATTCCAGAAATATTACAAATATATACTCCATTTGCAATAAAAATCCATTAAAAAACTCACAAAACACCTTTCATAATAAATTAAATAATATATTAACCGACCACAAAGATCTTAAAAAAAAACTCACTTCCTATTTACCGAATTTATCCCAATTTTATGCAACTCCAAAGATACACAAACCAAACATTCCACTTAGACCCATTATCTCTAATGTAAACTGTGTAACTTACAACTTATCAAAATGGTTAGCCAATCAATTAAAACATCTAATAGGAAATATCTCCACCTCACATATAAAAAATTCCGAACATTTCCTAAATAATATAAAAACATTAGATTTCTCTGCATACAACCCTATTAGTTTTGATGTAGTTTCTCTATTTACAAATGTGCCGGTACAGTTCACCATACAACTACTCGAGCGATATTTAATGGAAAAACCATACAAATTCATAATACTGTTTTCAAAAATTAAACAACTAATACGTCTTACTTTAGAGCACGCATATTTTAAATTTAATGATAAATACTATCAACAAATTTCAGGTCTCAGTATTGGTTCACCACTCTCCTCTATTTTCAGCAATATTTGTATGGAAATCATTGAATATTATTATATTTTCCCTCATTTTAACAATATTATCTGGTACCTATATGTAGATGACGTCTTTTCTTTAATACCAAAGAATATAAACACAAACATAATATTAGAATTTATTAACAATATTCACACTAATATTAAATTTACAGTAGAATATTCACGCAACAACAGTATTCTGTTTTTAGATATATTAATTTCATGGACTTCAACTACACCATCTTTCAACATATGTAGAAAACCCAGCACAAACCCTTCATACATACATTGGTTCTTATTTCACAATATATCTATAAAAATTGCCGTTCTTAGTAATTTATTTTTACGTACCCACAAAATAGTAGACCCAAAAAATCTCGACATAGAAATTAACTACATAACCAATATTTTCAAACAACTCCAATATCCTAATAACATTATAACATTAAATCTTAAAAAAACACGGAAAAATTATTATAACACACATCGAAAAATTTTCACCCTAAAAACACACTACCCATACCGAATCTCCATTCCCACGAAATAAAAAATAGTTTACCAAACGAAATATATAGAGTAAAATCAAACTCAATCATCCTTAAACACACACTAAAACCGAAAATCAATCAACCAGACAGTAACATAGGTATATACAAGATACCATGTAATCAGTGCAATAAAGCTTATATAGGCGATACCAATGATATTAAAAGACGACTATACCAACATTCATTAGACCTTAGGAACGACAATATATACTCTTCTCTCATCAATCATAGAAAAATCTACAATCACATACCAAACCTAAACGACTCTCAGGTAATAAAAACAACACAAAATACAAATAATAGAAAACTTATAGAATCATTTATTATTAAAAAGACGCAAAATATGAATATAATAAAAGGAGACATACCCCTGGATAGAATTACAAAAAAAATGTTAAACAAATCTCACAGTTTAAGAACGACTCTGAAGAATTTGCCGCAGTTGCCAGAATTCCATTCCGAAATAGCTAGACAGACGTAATTTCAAATCACTCCTTCAAGAAACCAATTGTTCTGATGAAGTGACTCGATCATGAGCACGAAAGCTCAACAATTGTTATATTAACTTGATTTTGTTATAATTTAGTGAATAAAATAGTAACTATTTATTTGTTTTGCTTCAACAAGGTTACCAAAGAATATATATATAGAATAATATAATATATATATATATATATATATATATATATATATATATATATATATATATATATATATATATATATATATTATTATATATATATATATATATATATATATATATTATCTATCCCGATGGGCAAAGGCCAGAAGCCTACCAAATCCCACTGGAGTTGGAAAACTCTTATCCTGAAAGAAGAAGCCAACATGTCTGATACACGGCGTTTGAAAGTATGCAAATCAAAGAAAGTTGCGAAAACAGATATTGGGAGTGTGTTCCAGACTTTACTAGTAGAGAATATGTAAGAATTAGCATTGCGGTTAAGTCTGGAGTCTAAGAGTTGGGCAAATAAAGGACGAGACTGTGTAGAAAGTCGTGTCGCACGAGCTCTTCTCAATGGAGGAGGTATGCGACGAGAGAGTTTGGAAGAGCAGTGTCCGTTGTAATAACGATAGTAAAGAGAGAGTGAAGCAACAACTCAACGGGCAGATAGGGATTGAAAAGAGTTAGTAAGAGCAAGAGAGTTGATGAGACGTAAAGCCGTAGAGTCCACCTTCCCAAGGAGATCTGTATGAGTGGAACCACCCCAGATATGCGAGGTATACTCCATACCAGGGCGAACAACACCCCTATACAAGCAACTGAGGGGGCGTGAAGTAATTCTGAAGGGACTTTAGAACACTTAACCTCTTAGAAGCTTGTTTAGAAAGAGAAGTAATGAGATCTTTTCAAGAAAGATCTGGAGAAAAGGATTCGCCAAGAATATTAAGAACAGAAGAAGGTTTGAGTTGAGTTATTTCGAAGAAGATATCATAGTTGTGTGGAAGATTGAGTCGAGTTTAGAGATAGAGGAATTGAGTTTTTGATTCATTGAAAACAATCATATTTTCTCTGCCCCAATTTCGAAATACGTGAAAAATCAGAGGTAAGTTGCTCCAAGGCTACCCTTCTCGAGTCTACCAACTGCCGTTGGGTGGGACGTTTTCCAAACTGGAAGGACAAATCAAGTTTGGAACCATTAGCATAGGAGTGGATAGATGATGAGGTAATAGAAAGAAGGTCATTAATGAAAAGCAGATAAAGTGCTGGAGGTAGAACAGAACCCTGAGGAACACTACTATTAATAGATTTAAAAGAAGAACAGTAGCCGTCTACAACAGCTGCTATAGAACAACCGGAAAGGAAATTAGAAAGAAGATCACAGAGAAAAGATCACAGAGAGAAGGATAAATACCGAAAGAGGGAAGTTTAGAAATCAAAGCTTTGTGCGAGACTCTATTTAAGGCTTTCGTTATGTCCAGTGCAACAGCAAAAGATTCACCGAAATGAGGAGCGGAGGACTAGGAGTCAGAAAGAAGGGAAAGAAGATCACCAGTTGATCGCTTCTTACGAAAGCCATACTGACGTTCAGAGAAAAGATTAGAAGAATTGAGACTTTTCCAAATCTTCTTGTTATGGATAGATTCGAAAATTTAGAGAGATCGGAGGTCAAAGAAATAGAAGGGTAGTTGGAGGGTTGAGAAGGGTCCCCCTTCTTCAGCACAGGCTGAATGAGCGCACGTTTCCAGCAAGATGGGAAGGATGAAATAGAGAGACAAAGACGAAAAAGTTTGCCGAGGCAGGGTGCAAGCTCGGAAGCACAAGCTTTGAGAACAACAGGAGGAATACCATTGGGACCGTACACCTTCTTAGTATTAAGCTCTGAGAGAGCAGAAATGACATTTATAGAAGGAATTCTAATTTTAGGCATAATTGAGGTTGAAGGAGGAGCTCCAGAATCTTCTAAGGTTGAATTAGAGGCTAAGGTTTGAACGAAGAGTGCAGCTTTAGAACAAGGTAAAACAGCAGTTGTGCCGTCGGAAGATATTAAAGGAGGGAAAGAGGAAGAAGCAAAGTTAGAGTTGACATTTTTTGCAAAATGCCAGAAACAACGTGAAGAAGAACCAGAAAGATTATTGCATTTTCTACTGAGAAAAGTGTTCTTAGTGTTACGAAGGATAGATTTTGCACAATTCCGGGATGAAATATAAGTAGCATGAGTTTCAGTAGTTTGAAGACTACGGTAATCCTTGAAGGAAACATCCCTGCGGCGGATATCGTGATAATAAGCAGAGTTAAGTCAAGGTTGTTAGGTTTAATAGTAGGGAAAGAAAATGGAATGTACGCCTCTATGCCAGAGAAAATCACCTCGATAATGCGTTCTGCACACTCCGAGGGACCCCTACTATGGAAGCAATAATCATTCCACTGGAAATCGAAGAAGTACGACTTCAAGTCCGACCAGCTTGCAGCACCGAAATGCACAAACGTTTCCTTTCAAAAGAAGGGGGTCTTTTTGCGGAAGACTGGAAGAGATAGAAGAGGATTCAGAGATAAGAAGGTGATCGTAGGAACACAGGAGGAAAGAGTTTAATAGTATAAGGAGAAGGATTAGAAGTTAGGAAAAGGTATAGAATGTTGGGTTCAACTCCAAGACGATCAGGGATTCAAGTAGGGAGCTGCACTTAACTGCTCAAAGTCGTTTTAGATAGTGAAATGGAAGGCACGTTCACCAGCTGTATCATGAGAACTAGAAGAAAGCCATTGGCGGTGGTGAACATTAAATCACCTAATATAACGATTTCAAAGAAAGGAGGAGAAAAAAGAATGTGCTCTATTTTGGTTTAATTAGTCGAATAAATTAGTATAGTAAGTAGAATTAGGAGATAAATACACAGAACAAATGAATTTAGTCGCAGAATGGCAAGAGAGCCTAAGCCATAAGGTGGAAATTCGGAAGATTCCAATTTAGAGACACGAGAACAAACGGTATCTTTGCGCACGTATGCTCAATAACCCCTTTTGGATGTAAATTGAGGATAGAGAGAGTAAGTGGAAACAGAATAGGGTTTACTATCAGAATGCTCAAACAACTGAGTTTCGGTCAAGAATAAGAGGTGATGTCTAGAAGATGAGAGGTGATGTTCAACAAAGTGGAATTTGGAGTGTAGACTGCGAATGTTGCAGAAATTTTTTAAAAAAATAGACCGTGCATCAGGACAAGCCGGCAACTGTATCTTGGTGGCACAAGACCCATCACCGGAGGCCACCAGCTGCCAAGTTGTGATACGGGAAGGGGTAGATGAGGGTCTATATTTGAAATCCGCCCCCCAGGGCTTCTCCGAGGCTACCGAAGTTGACGCCATTACTGATTTTTTTTTTTTAAAGTAATGTTTTATGAGTGTAAAGGAGAACCTATTCTGTGCAGAAAACAGTGAGTGCGAAAGGGGACGAATCATTGGTATGGGATGGGAAGTACCCTTAACATCCCATATTCCCAATAGGGGGTAATCTCATTGCCTTGGGAGCGTTACTTCCCTCCCCCATATATATATATATATATATATATATATATATATATATATATATATATATATATATATATATATATATATATATATATATATATATATATATATATATATATATATATATATATATATATATATATATATATAATATATAATATATATATATATATATATATATATATATATATATATATATATATATATATATATATATATATATATATATATATATATATATATATATAGCGTGTATATTTCTGACTTCTGGGAACAAATGTATAATATGAATCGGCCAGATGATTGATATATAGCATAAATCAATGCTTTGAACCACCTATTAGATTTGCATTTGCTCTTCTGCAAAGATGTTGTTCGTTCGTGCTTCAAATATAGAGCAATTTTCTTAATTATGAAGGCTTCCATGAAAACGTTTTGTTATTTTTCAATATTACTTTACAAACTTTTGAGATATTCTGTACATTTAAAAAAATATGAATTCTTAAGAGTAGCTATAATTTGCTTTCTAAATATTATTATTATCGTTTATTATTCAATATATTTTAAATATTTTAATTGTTAAAAGTTTCACAAATTTCTTAAAGAAATTAAAAATTACGTTAAAACTGTAGGTAAATATTTAGTTCTAAATAAAATTAAAGGGCGCTATACCCAAATCGTCGACAGGAAAAGTAGTCGACAGGTCAAAGGGCCGACACTTTTGAAAAAAATGTGTCGATCACTTTTCTTTTCTATTTCAACGTGTCGACGTTTTGTACACATGTGAAAAAAAATGTGTCGGCTGTTTGACCAACATCGTATTTTTTTTTATTTCGATACAATCGATTCGTAAGCTTATTTTTAAATTTTATTATTATAATAATTATGAATAGATTTTTATTTATTTTTAATATATTATTTTAGTAGATGCATGGCACACGAACATTTGTCTACGGGGGGCTCGGCCCCCCGTACCCCCCGACCCGTGAGTGATGATGATATACATCTTTCGATTAATCGATATCGATTTATAGTGTCGACGATTTGGACGAGTTATAAAAAAAAGTTGTCGGCCCTTTGACCTTACCAAAAAAAGTTGTCGACGTTTTGGACAAGTGAGAAAATTTAGTTAATGTTTTTTTCAAAAGTGTCGGCCCTTTGACCTGTCGATTACTTTTCCTGTCGACGATTTGGGGTAATCCCGAATTAAAGTACGAATAATTGCGCATTATATTTTAATTTGCAATTTTTCTTTCAGGACTGTTTAATGCTATTAATAATTTTGCGAACCTACAATGTCAATTGATATTAAAAGGTGTTCTACAACACACACGTACACACACAGAGTATGGATAAGTGAGAGTTGACGTCATTAAGAAGAACACTTCCTTAAAACTGTGGAAGACGAGTTATCCAGGCTGATTATCTCCGTTCATAGAATTTAGGAGCCCATTCATCCTATCAGTCAAATGTAATCGCGAGGAAAGGTATGGGAAACCTGAGAGAAGAAAGAATAGGACAGGATTACCAAAATTGAGAAGAGTTTATATATAATATATATATATATATATATATATATATATATATATATATATATATATATATATATATATATATATATATATTATTATATATATATATATATGATTCGGCTGCCGTCGAGAGAGGATGTGCTAGGAAACAGATGGGAAGAAGAAAAGTTAGAAACATCACAAAGGAGTCAGAAGAGAAGAGAGGAGTAGAGAGGAGGAGAGGAGAGAAGAAAAGATCGAGAAGAGAAGAGAAGAGAAGAGAAGGCTATTGGATATGGAGCTTCAAGATCTTCTCCTTGAAGTTGCAGTTTGTTTATGTAATTATTCTTGAAAAATGATACAGACCATAGGTAAAAAGAAAAAATTTAATATTTCGATATAATATTTTAGTATTTTTAATAGTAAATTAAAAGAAATTTAATAAATAAAAAATTTGTGAAGCACCATATCTTTCGATATATAGTACTTTCGACAATTATTGGAAAATTAAATATTAAAAGAAGAAGAAAAAAAATTTTTTTAGAAGTAACCTCTGGCACGGTAAACTCTGCCTCTGGTCATTAATGAATGATGATTTCGTCGCAGTCGAGTCAAGTGAAGAATAGTTCTTCGCGCATAGTTTTAAAGGCTGGGAACCTTTTCAACTAGGATTTCTTCCCATGTACGATTGCAGGAATGCAAAATTTCTACAATCGACACTACCCTGCATCATGCGGGATAAAGTGCATTGTTTATAAATAATAATATATATATATATATATATATATATATATATATATATATATATATATATATATATATATATATATATATATATATATATATATATATATATATATATATATATATATATATATATATATATATATATATATATATATATATATATATATATATATATATATATATATATATATATATATATATATATATATATATATATATATATATATATATATATATATATATATATAAACTTAGAGGAAAACAGGTCAAGTTTCAATTTTAGCAACAGAATAATTAGTGCAAATAAAATGAAGAAAGGCAAAGTTAAAGAGGTAGTTAGAGATGTTTTTTTGAAGAGATCAACAAACTTTCATTTATCTCTTATTTTCATTCCTACCAGAATAAAAATAAAAGATAAAATAACTTGTTTTCCACTCATTATTTTGTCTCTAGCCTGAATTGGGAAAATGCAAAGACGATCGAACCATAGATTTTAGGGGGAGAAATATTGTTAAAAAAGAAATGGCTCATCTCATTAGCGATTGCAGCTTCAGGGGAAAAAACGACGATTCTGTGAATAAACAGTGTAGAAACAGTGCAAAACACCTCGCTCAGCCCGATTGAAGTGAGTAAAGATACACATAGTATTGTATACTTTTTTATCTTACCTTTCAATAAGAGAGAAGCAACTGATTTTATTAATTTGTATTATTTAATTAATGCATTGAATTTTATGTATTTATATTTAAATATTTGCATGTTTTTGATGAAATCTCATTCAGGAGGCCTATCTGACCTGGAATAATTCAGCATTAGGCTTCAGCTTTTCTATAACTATATTGAACGACTATGAGGAAAGAATTTATGGCACCGTCAGAGTTATTTGATAAAATCTTGGTAAAAATATTTCAATTTCACCATAAATATTTTTTTAAAATTTATGAAATATGTTATAAAATATGAAATCATCTATTTATGTTCAAATATTATGTACTTGATATATTAATATGGGCTTATATTTCATATCTTTTAAAATTCTTCAACTTAAAGAAATTAACAATGGTTAAAAATTTATTTTAACAATAATAGTAATCAAATAGGCGATTTAAAAATTTAGTACTGAAATTTTTTTTTTAATATAATCAGCTTAGGGTCGTGGGACCTAAACCGTTACAGTTTTATGAAAAATTTATTTCTTTCCTTGTTCTGGTATATTTTATCTTATTAATTGTAATAATTTTGCATAGGTGTTTAATACTCTTGACAACTTTATTGTATTTATTATTTTTCACAACGTTTTTACAATTAATTTCACAACAAATGTACAAGCATGATATCTTTCAACCGGTTCGTTCTAGAATATGCTACAAAAATTTTCTAATCATGATCGATATATGTACGGCATGAACGATATCGATATAATCGATATATCGTTCATTTAATATCGATATTATTTAATAATTAAATTATATTTATATTAAAAAAATTCAAAATTCAAAACACCCTTCATTATTTAATAATTAAATTATCTTTATATTAAAAAAATTCGAAAATCAAAACACCCTTCATTTATTTTAAAAAATTAAAAAATCAAAAAAGACTTCATTCTAAGATGGTGGCACCCAGAGAATGAATTTCCAAGTAACGAGATTACTTGGAGATTCATACCTGAACACCGAATCTATGACATGAATTTGTTAGAATAGTTAATTTTAAGAAATAGTGAAAATTAAAGCCTTGTAGGAAACTTTTTCTAACAAAATTGTATACCTTAAAAATTTATAAAAAATAAATGTAAAAAATTTAAAAAAAAAAAATTTTAAAATCATAAAATATATTTATATAGCACCTTCAATTTATTTATCACATTTTCATGATACATCACTTTCATTACTTAAACTAAAATATGGTTCAATATTTATTATATTTTCACATTGAAATTTATTATTCTTTTTTATGTATACATTATTACCCTAAAATTTTACTATGGGATAGGGACCATGGTATGCTGCTTCTAGTTTGTTTCTGCCATATTGTTGGTTTTTTACAAGAACAAATTTCGCATCTTGTAAGTTCTTTGGGACATATATTTTTTGGATTTTTGGCAGAAAATTCTGGAGACAGAGGGAGTCCCAAGAATAATTTCAATTTTTCTGCGTATGTTTTTATTGAAAGTGGGAATGAGGACTCTACTTGTTCTATTAAAGCTCCAGGGAGGGAGGGATTTTGACCCATCATTAAGATAGCAGGGGTTATTCCTTCTGAGTTTAATGGGGCAGTTCTTAAACATAACAGCACTAGTGGGAGGAGATCCAACCAATAATTTTGAACATCTTCCAACTCATCCGACAGCATGGCTCGAAGAGACCTCAATAGTGTTCTATGAGAGTTTTCAATGAGTCCATTATTCTGAGGGGTATAGGCAGAAGTAAAGTTATGTCGGGATCCTAACTCCTCACAAACACTTTTAAATAAATCAGAAGTAAATTGTCCACCACGATCCGAAACATAAGTTCCTACCACTCCAGCGATGGGTAAGAATTCTCTTGTAAATGTCTCCACAATTGTAGAGGTTTCTATGTTTTTCAAAGGGAAAGCAAAAAGATAGCGAGAGAATCTATGAATTAAAGTTAAAAGATATTTATAGTTCTTACATGAAGGCATTTTAAGAATATCTATATGAACCACCTGAAATTTTGCCGAAACTGGCTGGTAAGATTAATATGGTGGGCTTATTTTGCGTAACGATTTAGATCTCTGACATGAATCACAACTTAGAACAAACTGCTTTGTGTATTTAGGTATATCCTTCCATACAAAACGCTTCCTAAGAGATGCCAGAGTTTTCTTGACTCCAAAATGCCCAAGTGAATGCGAATAAGAAATAACAGGTATAATGAAAGATTCAGGAACAAATTTACGAGGTGAAAATGGAATAGATTCATCGACAACTAAAGACAGTAGATCATTTTTATAATAATAGTTTCGCTTGGTCAGCTTGAGATCAGTATTTTCTTGCTTATTTAAATATTTTTGAAGTTGTATATCTGTTTCTTGTGCTGCTTGAAGTTCTTTATAATCAATTTTACACTGAAATAGCTTAAACACTTCATTGGCGGAAATATGGAAAATAGATGACAGTGAATGACAGTCATCCTCTATTAAAGAATCCTGCTGTGGAGAAAGCTCTGGTGTGACCAATGCTTCATCGCAGAATGCTTCAGGAAGGACTTCTGTAGCAGTGTCTTCTTTTCCAAGTTGGAGTGAAGAGCTTGTTGCATCTTCATTTTCTGCAGAATTTGAAGGAACTGGTAATTTCAATGAACTGATAGTTGGTTGCTCAGCAGGATTTCTGCTCAAATAATCGGCAAGAATATTCTCTTCAGATTTAATATGGTTTGCATTCAAATCTATTCAGACAAGAAAGTTAGGTAACGCTGCTCCCTTGTAAGCAAGTGATTAGCATCAGTCTCCTTTTTAAGTGACTGTGTGACTGACAAATTGTCACAAAACACATCTGCCTTCCGTCCTTCTACGATATGTTGAAATTTTTTCACAGTTTTAACCAATGCAAGGAGTTCCTTGCTAAAAATACTATAGCTCATTTCAGTTGGATTTAATTTATAACTATAGAATCCAAGTGGAACAGTTTTTTCATTCTCAGTCGAAACTACACCACCAGCCAAGGCAGTCTGACTGGCATCTGTGAAAATTGATATTTTGGCACTATTAGAAGGGAATCCCAAAGGCGTAGCATTTTTAAGAGTCAGTTTTGCTAGATTGAATGCTTCTTCAGCCTCAGGATTCCATTTTACTCTACGTTGGGAGTATGGAGCACCTTTTAGAAATGAAAGAAGAGGAGAAATAATATTAGAAATTCCAGGAAGTGAAGATCGGAAATAGTTTATACTTCCTAAGAAAGAACGTAGATATTTAATAGTTTTAGGTTTCGGAATGTTTAATATAGAAGACTTTTATCCTCACTAGGAAGCATAAAACCTTCTGATACATCAAAACCCAAGATATGTAACCTTTGGTTGGGCAATTTTGCACTTAAAGCACTTAGTTTTAAATTAAAATAATTTAGCCTATCAAATACCATTTCTAGGACTTTTAAATGCTCCTCGTGAGTTGGAGTAGCAATTAGAATATCATCAATATAGATGAAAATATTAGGAATACAAGAAAGAATTAAAGAGATATATTTAGTGCAACTTGAGGAACAAGAATGAAAACCTTCAACTATACAGTTATAAGAAAAACTACCATATGGAGTATTAATTGTTAAAAACTTTCTACAATCTGGGTGAACTTTCAAATTATAGTAAGCTTTCTTGAGATCAAGGACTGAAAACACTTTAGCATCCGAAAGTATATTAGAAAAATCCCCCAAATTTGGAAGACTAAAGATATCACGAACTGCTCTTTTGTTAAGAAGCCTCAGGTCTGCTACAATGCGGACTCCACCTGAAGGTTTTGGCAGAACTGAGATTGGAAAACCCCATGGTGAATGTGAAGGAGATAAGACCCCAGCATTAACTAACCTGCCTATCTCCACTTTAGCTT
>SEYY01008545.1:20000-22500 GCA_009176605.1 Armadillidium nasatum | reverse complement strand
TTCTTCTTTTCATTATAGGAACGTTGAAATATATATATATATATACCGTATATATATATATATATATATATATATATATATATATATATATATATATATATATATATATATAATATATATATATATATATATATATATATATATATATATATATATATATATATATATATATATATATATATATTAGGGTTGGCCGACGCACCGGGTGCGGTGCGGTGCGGTGCGTGGTGCGGTCATTTTGGTGCGGTGCGGTGCGGTGCGCAAGACTATTTCAGCAACACGGTGCGGTGCGGTGCGAAAGAAAAAATGAAAGTGCGGTGCGGTGCGGTGCGGTGCGCAAAGAAAAATTAACGGTGCGGTGCGGTGCGGTGCGTGGTGCGGGCCCTGGTGCGCACCGCACCGAATAATTGTATCCTGCGATAATCTTCTGTTCCGTAAGATTATATATATATATATATATATATATATATATATATATATATATATATATATATATATATATATATATATATATATATATATATATATATATATATATATATATATATATATATATATATATATATATATATATATATATATATATGCTGCAGTATATTAGTCTTGGCAGACAAATTGCGTAATATTTTTATTTTTTTTTATTCATTACTTTAAGACAGATTCTATATATACATATATTTCCAGACTTTAGGAAGATTGTGGGATGGCAGATTTCTAATTTTGAGAGGTTTGGATAAAATTACAATTCCGAATTTCGGATAATGGGTTTGATTGGTTCATCTGGATTTAATCAGTATCCTAATACCCCACTTCATTTTGCTATATTTAAAGTTTATTTAAGACATCTTAAAATATTTTTTTTTAATTCTTCTCCGATTTTTATGAAATTTGCACGGTACATATATTTTAACCCGTTGAGAAAAGTTTACTTAAGACGTTTTTCTGTATCTCTAACGGTTTGATTTATTTCCAGAAATTTTTGTAGAGACCGTTCCCATATCCCTTTGCATACTATCTGTGTATGTTGTAACTCTCGACATTTATGAACAATACTAAACATATCGTGATCTATATCCTGTATTCTTTCAAGCTATTATGATCCTTATGTTCAGTGGTACGATAATTTTGCGAGGTAGCATATTTCAATTTCAGAAATGCATTGAACGTTGTGTCGAGTAGAAAGATGACATTGAAAATCTCCATATATATATATAGTATATATAATATATATATAATATATATATATATATATATATATATATATATATATATATATATATATAATATATATATATATATATATATATATATATATAATATATATATATATATATATATATATATATATATATATATATATATATATATATATATATATATATATATATATATATAATATATATATATATATATATATATATATATATATATATATATATATATATATATATAATATATATTATGGAGAGTAACTCAGAAATTTGACTTGCAGAAAGAGACTAGAGAGAATTAGGGTGAACGAAAGACCTGATAAGACGAAAAGACCTAGACTCCATCTTTTCCAGAGCAACATGAGTGGAACCATCCCAGATCTGTGAAACGTACTCCATATACAATGAAAACAGCACACCTATGAAAACTAAGCATATTTCGAAGGAGCCCCAGAACATTCAACCTCACAGAAGCTTATTTTGAAAGAGAAGTATTGAGATCCTTCCATGAAAGATTACGACTTACGAGAAAAAGACATAGCGAGAATATTAAAGACAGACGAAGGTTTGAATCTAAATGTCAGAATTGCATTGAACGTTGTGTCTAGTAGGAATATGACATTGAAAATCTCCATATTTTCTTTGCTCTCTGCGAGAAAGACAAGAGGTTGACTACTCCAGTATCACTATCCCAGCTTTAATAATTGTTGTTGACTAATATATATATATATATATATATATATATATATATATATATATATTATATATATATATATATATATATATATATATATATATATATATATATATATATATATATATATATATATATATTCCCTCTGATGGGGAAAGGCCTACCAAGTTACTACCAGAGCTAAGAAGCAATCCAGAAATAGGATCAATTTAAATGGCCGACATGTCCCGATACACAGATTTTAAAGGCGTGTTAGTCATAGGAAGTTGGAAAAATAGATGATGGAATTGTGTTCCAGACTTTACCAGTAGAGTACATGTAAGATTGAGCATAGCGGTTAAGTCTGGGGTCGGAGAGTTGGACGCAGAAAGGATGAGAGTGATATATATATATATATATATATATATATATATATATATATATATATATATATATATATATATATATATATATATATATATATATATATATATATATATATATATATATATATATATATATATATATATATATATATATATATATATATTATATATATATATATATATATATATATATATATATATATATATATATATATATATATATATATATA
>SEYY01008544.1:0-10501 GCA_009176605.1 Armadillidium nasatum | reverse complement strand
TATCTCGAACAATTTCCTCCTACACTCTATCATACGTTTTTTTCCAAATCTGTAAAGCATGAACACCCCACTTTACCTTTTTCACGCAATTTCTCACCAATCATCCTTACAGTAAACACCTGGTCTACACATCCATTACCTTCTACGAAAATCTCTTGTTCCTCTCCCAACCCTCTTTTCTTGTCAATTCTTTCACTTTTGTGATTATAAGCTCCCATAAACCTTTCCTACCACACTGAACAGAGCTATTCCTCTACAATATTTATTTATCTTCTTATCACCTTTTCCTTTATACATGGGCACTATACAAGCATCCTGCCATTCATTGGGCACTCGCCCTTTTTTCCAACATACATTAAACAATCTAACCATCCACTTAACCAAACCTCCAGCTCCTTCCCTTATCATTTCCCCATAAATACAGTCCATCCCTGAGTACTTTCCTTTTTTCGTCTTAGTTACCGCTTCTTCAACTTCCTCTCTATTAATACTATTCTACTCTTGTGTAGCCACCACTTCACCTTTATTTTTTACCAAAATCCTCTCTCCAATCAATGCTCCCTTTCAACAATTTCCCTAAAGTACCATCACCATTTCTTTCACATATTTCTCTCCTTGAATTAATTCACCATCTTACATCTTCACTCCCTCTCACTACTCTTCTTTCACTCTCATTCTTCTGTTCACCTCTTTTCAGGACATTTTACTTCTCCCTAAAATTTTCAGCTTGGTTGTTGCTCAACTCCTTTTCTACTCTCCTCTTTTTTGCCATTTTAACCTCAATATTCACCTCTGTACATCTCTCCTTATGTAGAATCCAGCCCCTATCCTCCTTCGTACCCAAATACCTACAAAAAGCTTCTTTCTTCCTTTTCACTAAATTCATCAGCTCTTCATTCCATCACTCACTTCTATCTACCGATCCCTATCTTCTTTATCCCAAGCACCCTTGAAGCAACCTCTATCAATGCTCCTTTCAATTTATCCCATTATTCTTCCACTCCCTCAGCCTTGCTCCCCATTCCTCCTTTCCTTTTTCTCTTGTCCTTCCCATGTAGTCTTCACTCTTCCCCATCTATTCCACTCTTTCTACTCCTCCACCTTCACCACCTCCTTTACCCTCACTCTCTAACCCCTTTTAACTATTACTCTCGCCACTACAAATAAGTGGTATGAGATACTCATTGCAGCACTCCTTAATACCTTAACATCTAACAGTTAACTAATACCTTCCCATCTCACGCACATATAATCCAAAAGCCCCTTTCCCCGTTCATCTCACTCACCCACGTATACTTATGAATATCTCTCTTCTTAACCCATGTATTTCCTTTCATCAGACCTCTTACAGTGAACATTTCAATCACTTCGTTCCTATTTTCATTTATCCTTTCAACTTCAAATGGACTTACTATCTAATTCGCATATCTAATTCGCACCCTGGTATTCAAGTCATGCAACAGAATGACATGATTTATATTATCAATACTTTTTACACATTCACTCAAACTCTCCAAAAATGTTTCTCTCTCTCTCCCTTCCATTAGCTCCCACCACCGTAGCATACGTACATACGAATACTCAATACTCTGTTCTTAACTTCAATATTACCCAAACTATTTTTACGCATGCTATTCTAACACCCATACTTCCACTCCCTTTCATAATCTCCACCTCTCATCTCTCATAGCAATTGCCACTCTTTCCCTTGCTCTAACCCTTTCATTAATTTCAGCATAAATCCCTTTATGTTTTCAAAAAGACAATTCTCTCTCCCTTTCATTTGCGTTTCAGTTAATTTAAGCAAAAACATTCAGTCTCCTCTCCTCCATCACAATCCCCACTTCCTATCTCTCTTCTTCTTCATTCACCCTTCTTACAATCAAAGTTCCGAATTTCAACACCATCGATCCGCCGCTTCTTCCAACCATAACTTTCAGTTCTTTTTACACACCACGTCACACAAATTATGGCGTTTTACGGTAGCCCTCCCTTCCCAAGGATACTACCACTTGCTCGAGGAACGCACCTCTCTGTCAATTCAACTACTCTTGTTTATCAATATATAAACACACTAACAATCAACACGATCCTACAAAAGAAATAATAGTATTAACTGAATAAATAAAGAAGACAAAAAAAA
The DNA here is from genome assembly GCA_009176605.1 of Armadillidium nasatum. Classification (NCBI taxonomy): domain Eukaryota; kingdom Metazoa; phylum Arthropoda; class Malacostraca; order Isopoda; family Armadillidiidae; genus Armadillidium; species Armadillidium nasatum. The sequence goes on along the minus strand of SEYY01008544.1, from coordinate 8,358 downwards.
TATGAAAACACGTAAATTAAATTATAAATAACTTAAAAGGCAGAAATACAAAATAAAAATAAATATAAATTTAAAAAATATTCTGAAATAACCAACAAACTTTCTAATCCTTTGATATTTAAAATTAACCTTAAACCTACTAATATAATATGAACAGTTAAAATTAACTATTATCCATCATAATAAATTAATCCAGTAAAATAAAACAAAAAATTTTACATACAAAACAAAATTTAACACAGTAGTCCCTTATAATAGATAAAGGAAGTTAAGAGAGAGAGTGAGAGAAGGTGGCGAAAGTGGCAGAGTAGAAAGAGTAAAAGAGATGAGAAAAGAAATGAAAAAATAGAGGGAGGTAATGGGTATCGAGGTGGAGGGAGCGTAAGAAGAATAGGGTAAATTGAAAGGAGCATTGGTTGAGGTTGTTTGAAGGGTGTGTGGAATGAAGAAGACAGAGATCCGTAGACGTAAGGGGAGTGAGTGGTGGAATGAAGAGTTGGGGAATTTCGTGATAAGGAAAAAAGAAGCCTTTTGTAGGTATTCGGATACGAAGGAGGATAAGGGCTGTATGGTATATAAGTAGAGATGTACGGATTTGAGTATGGAGGTAAAGATGGCAAAAAAAGAGAGTTTAAGAGGAGTGGAGCAAAAAACTAGGAGAAAAGTTTTGAGAGAGAAGTAAAATATTCTGGAAAGAGGTGAATAGAATGAGAAGAGGGAGGGAATGAAGGGTTAAGATCGTGAGTCATTACAAGGAGAAAAAGATGTGGAAGAGAGATGGAAAGTGTGCTTTAGTGAATTATTAAATGGGAGCAGGATGTTTGGTGAGACTGTGGTTTGAAGGAATAAAGCAAAGGAGGTGGCAAAGGAAGAGGAAAGGAGTATTAGTAAAGACGAGGTGGAAGTAGCGGTAAGGAAGGTGAAAAAAGGAAAGTCGTCAGGGATAGGCGGTATTTATGGGGAATGCATAAAGGAGGGAGCTGGAGATTTGGTTAACTGGCTAGTTAGAATGTTTAATGTGTATTGGGAAGAAGGGAGAGTGCCTCATGAATAGCAGGATTCTTGTATAGTGACTATATATATAAAGGAAAAGAGGATAAGAAGATGTGCAAAAATTATTGGGATATAAGTTTGTTGCGTGTGATAGGAAACATTTATGGAAAGGTTTTAGTCACAAGAATGAAATAATTTACAAGAGAAGGATTGGGATAGTATCAAGGTTTTTTTTTGAGAAGGTAGGGGATGTGTAAACAAGGTGCTTACGGTAAGAATGATTGACGGAGAAATTACGTGAAAAAGGTATTGTGGAGTACCATGCTTTATAGATTTTGAGAAAGCGTATGATAGGGTGTAGAAGGAAATTGTTCAAGATTGAACAGATTGTTCAGAGAGCGTTGGAAGCACTTTTTTTGTTTCGAATTTTTAAATTCTTTTGAAATATTCTTATAGCAGCTTTTCTCCTGATTTCAAATATGTAATTAGATTTTCATAATTCCAAATGGTCACTGAGATATGACCACTCAAAAAATCTCTAAGGGGGACCCTCGAATGAAAAGACCACAACTTTTGGGGGAAAATGATTTTACTTTTCTTTATCAATTTCATAGTAAAATATCTATGCTAATTCCAAATCTGTATGTAGTTTTTCATACAGATCTGTGCAGATCTGGAAGAGGGCAGCTACCTTCCTGAATGACGAGTACCGAAAGCAAATCATTAATTTCTACTTGATCAAAGAAGTGATCGAAAAATGGTAATACTCGCCGTGGATATTGTAACAACAATTAAAAATAGGAAGACTTTGGCAAAGAGATTGGAAGAATCAAAAAGAAAAGAATGAACCTCAAGAGGCGTTTACATATTTTTCATCAGAAACGCCATCTTCTGGTGATGATAATTTATCTTCAGCATCGTCATCGTTTATTGATATAAAATTTAAACAAAAATCTGATTCGAAAACGAAAGCATAAATCTTCAGACATTTCCTGAGGCATATGACCATACTGGCATTTTAGACAGAGCTGTTGCCTCGGGAAATGTAAAGAGAGGGCAATACGAAAAGGCAATAAAATAATTTAACATTCCTTAATAGTAAATAAATTAATTAAGTTGTTATTTGAGCTTAAATTTTTATTTGTTTGTAAATATTAATTTTCGATTTTAAATTTAAAAAAAAATTCATTTTAGTTTAAAATTTAAATATTTTTTGTAACAATCTGCATATTTGACTCCCGTAGAAGTTATCTCTGCTTTCCCATACTTACTCGCATTTTATTGGACAGTCGCAATCAAGAAGTCTGTGAGTAAACTTAAACTGAGCAATACCTAAGCAGAAATCTATTGAAGAAATTATATATAAATATAAATATAATATATATAATATAATATAAATATAATATAAATATATATATATATATTATATATATATATATATATATATATATATATATAATATATATATATATATATATATATATATATATATATATATATATATATATATATATATATATATATATATATATATATATATATATATATAATTATTCATAAAGGATTCATCCAAACCATCGATTCGTGGAAGAACTCTGCCAATAAGGGATCAAATCTAAGAAAATTTTTAATTTGAAAGGAATCGAGATGGCCAGTTTTCAGTCCATTTCACCATTCACTCTCAAATGATTCTAGACTTTCCAATTTTCAATTCCTATCTTTCATCTAATTAATTTGTATATTCTATTGCTAGAGGAAAGTTATCTAGCTTCTTCACCTATATATTTATAGGAGAAAACTATCCATAGTGCTTGACAACGAAATAAGTCTATCAATTCTTTTGGACCCCATAATCAAAAGTTCAGAAACATTAAAATTTTTGTGGAAGTTACAAAAATGCTAGAAATATTTGTTCATTGTTCACTCATTAGTTATGCTCGGTGTCTAACATTCAAATAGTAAAATCAATCAATTAACGAGGATGTTTAAGAGGAACAAAGTATACAACACATAAACATTAAAGGAATTTGTGTTGAAGAGCATTTATTACGAACATATTACAAAGAAATGTAGATGTTCGTATGTATTCTTCTTAAGGTCCTTGAATTTATCTTCTATTCTCCTTTCATAGTTCATCTATAATAACATAGCCTTCTTTCGACACCCAGAGTCAATATCCTTTTTCAATCTTACCGAATTATGGTATTCTGTCCTTAGTGACTATGATGAGTTATGTTTTATGGCTCTTGACCTATAAAATCTTTGGGTAGGGCAAAGATTTCAATAATTCCCTTACATTGAGTTTTCTTATTCACTTTTCTTATGTCAGGTATTCTTTCTAATCGTTTTACTTAGGCAGGTGCTAATTCTGGGACTCCTTCAACACTTGCTGGGAATAGCTTTATTCCTCAGAAATTGTCTCATCTCCTGATACCTTCTTAGCTACTTTTTCAACTTTATCCTTTCCAATGTCTACAATTCGGCACTTCACCAAAAGTTCCCTTTTGACATCAAGTTTCTAAATCTATTTGTGTTCATCTTGTGGGGTCTCTTCAACACCGTGAATGTTAAATCTTTAAAAACTTATTATGAAAAGTAACTTTTAACTTTCCAGTCTACTTCGACAGTTTTGTCGTTTACTTAATGGAGGACTATATAAATGTTCTTCGGTCTAAAACAAAAGGAGAATTTCATTGAAAACCATTAAATCACAATTGTTGAAAGATCTGATTCATTTAAGCTAGTAAATCTGTTCAGGTTCTGAGATTTCTTTTCATTACCTCTTTTATTGCACCCGTAAAATAATATTTGTAAGAAAAACTTTCATTTCTATTAGGTCCATTTCCAAAGGTCTCTTGGAAAAGAAATTTCTTTTCTTTTCAATTCCTTTGACATTTTATCTTTGTGACGCCACGTAGAATTTTAAAAAAATTTCAATTGCAAGAACAGCGTTAGCTACTTGAAAGAATTTTGTTGGTAGATTAACAATTTAAGGCATGTTCTTTGTAATATCTCCTCCATCTTTCCAGTCACAACTGTTCTATGGATTTTTCTCTCATCTTCGCTATTTTATGCAGAATTGAGTTTGTGCTTACAAATATATTTCTTTTATTTAATTTCTTTATTTTTATTATTTTTATTATTATTATTATTATTATTATTATTATTATTATTATTATTATTATTATTATTATTATTATTATTATTATATATTTTGTATACATAATCCTTCAGCTGCGATTTGCCACTAAGTGACAATATCAGTTTAATAGAAAAAACAATGAAACTAGACTGAAAAAAAAGACTCTAGCTATAGGGAGGCATAAAAACGTTTGTCTCACTGGAATTATTGAGAAAATATTAATAATAATCATAGTGACATAACAATTCTACGTTTCGGTTTAAAAGTATTAGCTTAATTAAACTATTATAAAGAATCACTGAAAAAATAAAATATAATTGATAAATCAATATAATAAATGAAAAAAACACTATATTTTAAAAAAATGCCAAAAAGAACAATAATAATAAGTACGATAAACAAAAGGGACTTTATATAATAATAAGACTATGCATGCAAGGAAAAAAATTAGTTTGTTGATAGTCAGACTTATAATAAATATTATACCTAGTAGTAATAAATAAGAAATAGACACTTAGAAGCAAGCACATACACACATTCACACATACACACAAACATACTTTCTCTCTCATCTCCAACTCCTTCTACACGGAGTAGGGTCTCTTTCATGCATAAAAACACTATTACAGATGCACACCCTTTTTTTAAAAAAGAAAGCAAATTAATAAAGACGTCAAAAATGGCAGCTTCGGAGAAGCCCCGGGGGGCATCTTCCAAAAGTAGCTCCTTATCCACCTCTTACCCCGTCACCTGGTGGCCTCTGGTGATGAGGTTGATGCAACCATGACTCTGATGCCGGCTACTCCTGATGCACTGTCCATTTTCCTCATTAATTTCTGCAACATTCGAGGTCTGCACTGCAATTTTCATTTTGTTGAAAAACACAACTCTTCTTCTAGATCTCATCTCTTAATCTTGACCGAAACTCAGATGTTTGAGCGTTCTGACAGCAAACCCTATTTTGTTTCCTCGTACTGTCTTTATCCTCAATTTTCAAACAAAGGTAGTTGTTGTGCATAATTGCGCAACGATTTCATTTGTTCCCGTGTCTTTAATTTAAAGTCTTCTGAATCCTCCACCTTATGGCTTAGGCTCTTTTGGCATTTTACGACTAAACTCATTTGTTCTGTTTATTTATCTCCTAATTCTACTGACTATCCTAAATTCTTCGATATAGAGCACATTTTCTATTCTTCTCCTTTCTCTGAAGTCATCATATTAGGTGATTTCAATGTTCAACACTGCCTAAGACTTTCTTTCAGTTCTCATGATACAGCTGGTGAACGTGCCTTCCATTTCGCTATCCAAAACTACTTTGAGTAGATAATGCAGCTCACTACTTGTATCCCAGATCGTCTTGGAGATAAACCCAACATTATAAACCTTTTTAAACTTCAAATTCTTCTCCTTATACTGTTAAACTCTTTCCTCCTCTGGGTTCCTCCGATCAACCTTTTTATCTCTTTATCCTCTTCTATCTCTTCAAGTTTTCCGCAGGAAAGACGCCCTTCTATTGAAAGGAAACATTTATGGCATTTTGGTGCCGTAAGCTGGTCGGACTCGTGGTCATACTTCTTTGATTTCTTGGGGAATGATTATTGCTTCCGTGGGAGCGGTCCCTCTGTGTGTGCAGAACATATTAACGAGGTGATTCTCTTTGGCATGGAGGCGTACCTTCCATTTTTTTCCATTTAAATAAACCTAACAAACCTTGGTCTAACTCTGCTTTTTCTCCTGCTATCCGTTTCAGGAATACTGCATTCAGGGATTACCATAGTCTTCAACTTATATCTCATCCCGGAATGGTGCAAAATATATCCGTTGTAAAACTAAAAACTCTTTTCTCCGTATAAAATACAATAATCATTCTAAATCCTCTTCTTCACGTTCTTTCTGGAAATTTACAAAAAATGTCAATTCTAACTTTGGTTCTTCATCTTTCTTTCATGTTTCTAACTTCTAATCCTTCTTATTAGACTATTAAACTCTTTCTACCTTTGTGTTCCTTCGATCACTTTCTTATCTCTGTATTCTCTTCTATCTCTTCAAGTCTTCCGCAGGAAATACCTCCTTTTTATTGAATGGAAACATTTGTTGCATTTCGGTGCCGAAAGCTAGTGTGACTTGTGGTCATACTTCCTTGATTTCCAGTGGAAAGATTATTGATTCTGTGGGAAGGGCCCATTGGAGTGTGCAGAACATATAAGATGTATAACACCGTATAATATGCAATAATCTTTCTGGATCCTCACCTTCATGTTCTTTCTGGCAATTTGCAAAAAATGTCAACTCTAACTTTGGTTCTTCATCTTTACCTTTTTTAGTATCTTCCGACTACTGTTTTTTTACCTTCTTCTAAATCTCAACTCTTTGCTCAAACTTTTTGCCTGTAATTCAACTTAGACGTTTCCGGAGTTATACCTTCTCCTTCAACTCCTCCAAATTATTTATGCCTTAAATTATAATTTCTTCTAAAGAATTCATTTCTGCTCCTCTTAGCTCAATACTAAGAAGGCGCACAGTTTCGATGGTATTCCTACTGTGATTCCCAAAACTTGTACATCCGAGCTTGCACCCTACTTTGGTAAACTATTTCGTCTCTATCTTTCTACTTCAGTCTTTTTATCTTGATGGACACTAGCACTCAATCAGACAGTGCCGAAGAAGGATGATCCTCTCAACCCTCCAACTACCATCCCATTTCTTTGACCTCCATTCGCTCTAAAGTTTTCTAATCTATCATTAATAGGAAGATTTGGAAACATCTCAAAATCTTAGTTTACTGGTGATCTCCTTTCCCAACTCTCTAACTCTTTCACGTATTACACATTGGGGAGGTGAAAATATGTCTGTTTACAATGCGTCAAAAACTCAGAAAAGAGTTTTTAGCAGGGTTGCATGGTTTTAACCAGATTGTTTAAACCAATTGTTTTTTTTTTTGGTTTAAACCAACTGAAAAAAACCATGGTGTTTTTGGTTTAAACCAAATTTTTTTATTTTTGTTAATGATATTTATATATAAGCTATATATATAATATATATATATATATATATATATATATATATATATATATATATATATATATATATATATATATATATATATATATATAATATATATATATATATATATATATATATATAACATATATACGTGGTTCAAACGGTAGGGTGATTGACTCACGTGCTTGAGGGCGCCGGTTCGATCCAACAGCTGGTGAACGTGCCTTCCATTTCGCTTCCAAAACGACCTTGAGATGTTTGATGTAGCTCTCTTACTCGTATCCCTTATCGTCTTTAAGATGAACCCAACATTCTATGACATTCGTTTTGATAGCGAAATGGAAGACACGTTCACCAGCTGTATCATGAGAGCTAGAAGAAAGCCATTGAGGGTGGTGAACATTGGTATCACCTAATATGATGATTTCAGAGAAAAGAGATGAAGAGAGAACGTGCTCTATTTTGGAGTTTAAATAGTCGGAAAATTTAGGATAGTTAGAAGAATTAATAGATAAATAAACAGAACAAATGAATTTAGTTGTAGAATGGCAAAGAGAGCCTAAGCCATGAGGGGGAAAATTCAGAAGACTCCAAATTAGAGACGCGAGAACAAACAACATCGTTGCGCACGTATGCACAACAACCACTTTTTGGCTGAGATTTGAGGATAGAAACAGTAGGAGAAAACAAAAAAGGGTTTGCTGTCAGAACGCTCAAACATCTGAGTTTCGACCAAGAATAAGAGGTGAGGCCTAGAAGAAGAGAGGTGATGTTCAACAAAGTGGAAATTGGAGTACAGACCGCGAATGTTGCAGAAATTAATGGAAAAAATAGACTGTGCATCAGGACAAGCCGGCTGCAGAGTCTTGGTGGCACCAAACCCATCCCCGGAGGCCACCAACTCCCAAGTGGTAACGGGGTAAGGGGTGGATTAGGGGCTATTATTGGAAGCCGCTTCCCGGGGTTTCTCCGAGGCTACTGTTGTTGACGCCATCAATCCCATAATTTAGTTTTTTTTTTTTTTTTTTTTTTTTTTCTGAATTAATGTTTTGTGTGTGAAGGAGAGCCTCCGTTAGAAGAAGGTGAGTGCGAAATGGAACGAAACATTTGCCATCGGGATGAGATGAGATGTACCCTAAATATCCCATATACCAAATAAGGGGTAACCTCATCGTCTCGGAAGCGCTACTTCCCTCTCCCAGATATATAAATATATATAT
>SEYY01008543.1:0-20951 GCA_009176605.1 Armadillidium nasatum | reverse complement strand
AATTTGGATATTCAAGATTTTTGAGGCATGTGAGAGTAGTGTTTGTTTTTATACAGCATACCCAATCTTTCGGTCGAAAATTGTACTAAAAATTATGGTTATGGATATTTAGATTGATAGATTACTAGAGAAAGAAACTGAAAAGCGAGACTCTCAGACAAATGTAGAATGTTAGTACGAGAGGTTGAAATGTGATGCTCTATAGATTCGAAATTAACACAAAGACAACAGATGTAAATAAATAAAATATAAAAGCCCTCTCATCGACAATCCAAAGCCATGGGAACTCGCTATTAAACAAAACAACTGCACAGCTAGCTATAATGAATAAGTTAATATAATGATAATATTTGATTATTTTAAAGTTTATTTGGAATCAATAAAAAATTAAGAAAATTGAACCAAAAGCAATAAAAACAACTATATGATTTTGAAAAAATGAGTAGTAGTAACAAAAAAACTAAACAATACATGCTTACTAAATTATTAAACTATATTAAACTATTAAATTATCAAACTATATTTAACTAAATTCGGTTGTAATAGAAATATAAATAAAAGGTAAAATAAGAATTGACCTGTTTTAAATAAAAAACAGAAATACATATCAACACTGGAGGATCTACCAAAAAGCATTTCACTTAGAAAGATTTTTCCTTTTCTCTGCGATTGCTTCGTAAAGTTGGTAAATTTGTATAGTTGAGATAAAAGAGAAAATTAAATATTTCACAGCTATAAGAGAGATCTTTGCTTTATAACATTTTTTTCCTTTTTTTTCCACAACAAATATAGAATGCATGAAAATTAAGAGCAATAAGAAGAGAAATCAATTTTTCAACTCCCAGTGTGAGTTATCTCCACACTGAATGGCACGATAACGAGTATGGCAAAGTAATATATGATGAGGAGCGAAACGAATTTGCTCATTCCATCAATGCCACGACCCTCACTCTTTCGTCCGACACCGAAAGTACTTCGGGAATACTAAATACACAACATATAATGTCAAATAACCCAATGAAAGTGTGCGAAGAAGCACTTAGGGTAGGATATATTTTAGATCTTGAATAAAAGACCCTAGAAAAAAATTGCAATTAGATTTAATAACAGGAGCAGAGATCGTTCATTTTTAGAAAAGGAATATTAGTGAAGTTTTAAGATTATTCAGATATTGGTTGGGACGTTCAGAAAATCTTGCCATCCCCTTATCAAATTCTCTAAATAGCTTAGAAACTGAATAATTCTGCATTCTCTTGACCTCGACCACAATGAAGACAATTACTTCATAAATAAAACTACAGTATTTGGATGAAATATAAATGTTGTTTGAGGAGTTGAAGGGGACCCTCCAACCGGATGTTCGTCCTTTTTAGGGGTGAAAATTTTTAGAAAACTCTTTTTCATCAGTTTTATAGTAAAATCTACGCCGATTCCAAATCTGTAATTAGTTTTTAAAATTCCAAACGGTTCCCGAGAAAAATAGTTTTTAAGTAACACCTGTCGAATGACCTTGAAACAGTGCAATACTTATTGCCACCAATTTTTTTTAATTTTTCTTGTTTTTAAATTTTTTTTGCTGTATTTTTATGGCAAATTTTCTCTTGATTCCAAATATGCAATTTAGTTTTTTTATAATTCCAAATGGTTACTGAGATATGACCACTCAATCATAGAATGTTGTTGAACAACAACAATAAGAGTTTGGAAGTCTTTTGTACAAGGGGTACGTATTTCCCATATCTTTTATTTCATCCATTTTATAGTAAAATCTATGCTGATTCCAAATCTGTATGTAGTTTTTCATAATTTCCGAACGGTTTCTGAGAAAAATACTTTTCAAATGACATCTGTCAACAACTTGGGAAATGGCAAACCACTAACAAAGGAAAAAAATTTTTTAAAGTTTTAAAAAAAAAATTTTTTGTATATTTTTATAGAAAATAGAACACACAGTCCAAATATGTAATTAATTTTTCATAATTGCAAATGGCTGCTGAGATATAACCAGTCAAAAATCTAATTCCAAGAAATTTTGAGAAAAAGACTTTTTAAGTGACACCTGTCGAATGAGCTTGAATCTGGCGATATACGGCAACTAAAAAAAAAATTTAATTTTTAAAATTTTTTTTTTTTATTTTTTTAAAATTTTTATAGAAAATAATAAGCAGATTCCAAATATGTAATTAGTTTTTCATAATTCCAAGTGGTTCTTGAGAAATGACCACTCAAACATGGAATGATGTGCGTGTATTACAATACACATTGGGCATTTGTGCGGTTTTCTCGAAATAGCACTTTTCAGAGAAAAAAAATTTGATTAAAAAAAATTAAAAAAAAAAAAATAAAAAAATAAACGGTATCAGCGTTTTTCTTCAATTTTTTTTATTGAATTAGACACAGTTAGAGGAAGAAAAATACATTTATCTGATCCCAGTTGAACATGCGGTTCACATAAAAATATTCAATTGAAGTCAAAAAATTTCAAAAAGATAAAAATTTCAAAATTTCCGATGACTTTGAACAAGAATTGAACCATCTAAGCCACCACCTATTATCATAAACTTGTACTCTTTTGATTCCTACATATGTATCCAAGACTTTTTAAAAAAAAGAAGAAAAGAAAAGAAAAAATAATATATATTATATTATGGATTTAGTGGAAAAAGTCAAAATGGGAATATAGGGGGGTTTAATCCCCCATAAAAAAAAACTCCTTTAGCGTTTCATCTGAAACCGTCTAAATATATTTATTAATTAATGTTTATCTTCTCAAATCATTCTCTTTCCAAGTCCATTGAATGCTCTTTTTCCCGGTTGGAGGACCCCCTGAAGATTCTTATAAGAGACAAAATTTGTTGAATTGTGTTACAATAGAAGATACACGATAATTATCGTTGTAGAAAGACTGATTTTTAAGTAAGAGAATATTGACGTTTTGAGAGTCAAAACACTTTGAGACATTTATAAATACACAATTTCAAAGTCTACCTTCAAGAAGGAAATAATCAATAAGTTTTTGTGGAGTATAGCTAAGATAATTTAGAGAAAGAATCCTAAGAAATCTGGGTCACATTCAGGAGTAAAAAGTTGGAATGAGATTTAAATAGCAGATCCACTTCTGACTTGATATTAGAGTGATCAAATTTTAAATCAAGTGTTTTTTTTTCTTTTTCTGCTGTTACTTCATTTTGAAAGTTTAAATATGTGACATTATAGTTGTCTATTTATTTTTAAAAAATCTCGACTTAATTCAAACTCCCAATTTAATTAAAAGTAATTTCTTTTTACATTTCTTTTTATGAAATCATGTTTGAAGGTATTTATCAATATTATAAAATCATATTTGAATTTTTTTACCATTTATCCCTCCAAATTAACGATTATTGTTATTATTATTATTATTATTATTATTATTATTATTATTATTATTATTATTATTATTATTATTATTATTATTATTATTATTATTATTATTATTATTATTATTATTATTATTATTATTATTATTATTATTATTATTATTATTATTATTATTATTATTATTATTATTATTATTATTATTATTATTATTATTATTATTATTATTATTATTATTATTATTATTATTATTATTATTATTATTATTATTATTATTATTATTATTATTATTATTATTATTATTATTATTATTATTATTATTATTATTATTATTATTATTATTATTATTATTATTATTATAAGTTGTATTATTAGTAGTAGTACATACATAGAATTTTGTTGATTAACGTCGCGTAGAACTGTGAAGTATTTTTGAAAATGTCGAGATTTTAAGCAAGCGTCTTTCCACAACAAGAGCCACGCAGGAGTTGATAAACGAAGACAAGGTGCTAGTAATAATAATAATAATAATAATAATAATAATAATAATAATAATAATAATAATAATAATAATAATAATAGTATTTTTATGAATAATTATTTTTGTAAGAGAATTAAGAAAAAGAGGAAAATTTTAAAACATGCATCCCTTCTCTAATTCTTTACGGTCAATCTAAATAAACAAATGAGTGAAAATTATTATTTTTAACTAATGTAAATTCAACAAAATGTTTAATGAATTAGAGCGAAGATACTACCTCAAGGATGCCCCAATGATTGCTGCAACAAATAATCCAGGAAGTCCTGGGATTAAACTTAATTTATCCATAACAAAATAGGGCATAATCTCATCTTTTTTCTTTATTTTTCCCAGAGCCATTGGGTCACATCCAGCATAGGTTGGCGTAGATCGCTAATGCCCAAAATATTCCAATACAATGCAAAGCAAATTTACCGATCAAAGTAAGCCATAATAAACTGATATATATATATATATATATATATATATATATATATATATATATATATATATATATATATATATATATATATATATATATATATATATATATATATATATATATATATATATATATATAACGGAGTTGACACAACTCCTCGACCCCCCCCCCCCTATGACAAATATAAAATCTGTAGCGATTTCGGTATTCTCTTTCATAGGCATAAGACGTATTGTTTTATAAATGGTTCATTATAGAAACTGGATCTTTATTATAACCCTTGATCCTTCTAGTTTACTAGGTAATTAATTAAGGATTTTAAGTAAAAATGACAATTATTATAATTAAATAATGATGCCATGTTGAACAACATTCGAATAAGCCAATAAGGAACAGACTACTATTTTGACGTAGAATTCCTTCCTCTTTGGAGACTTTTAAACGGGAATTGCAAAGTTAGTTCTGAACACGATACAGCTGCCACAGGATCTTTCCTGTAGGCAGCGAGATGAATTTTAAAACCATCAATTTAATTACCTATATATTTATTAATAGTGAATTATAAGAAACAGTAAATAGGAAGGGTACGGAGAGTCACGGGGTTTTTAAAACTAACAAATATTTAATCCTTTTAATGTTGTTATATCATTTGCGTATTTGATATCTAGAATTAAGGGATTAAAATATTAAAAAGGAACAAAGCTGTTTGTGACGATTCTCCTTTTAAAACCGCGTTCCTAAAGAAACGGATGCACACACACACACACACACACACACACACACATATATATATATATATATATATATATATATATATATATATATATATATATATATATATATATATATATATATATATATATATATATATATATATATATATATATAGTGGTGGGGCTCTGTGTCTGGTTTGGATGCATAGTTCTACCAGTAAGTATTTGCCTGAGAGGAGAGGAGAGGATACGTCAAAGGAGGCTGGGTGTTCTTCGAGTCTCTCGTCGGAGTCAGTTCATCTGCTTATAGACGTGTGCTGGCTACCACTTCTATTCGGACTCGCTCGTGTCTTTTGGTCTGCTCACTGTGATTGCCGATTCATAGAGGTAGAACACAAAAGAGTCGAAGTATCGACTCTCACACACCCTCTCCATATGACTCACTGCGGTCACCAAGTCGTTTAGCCTAAGACAAGAAGAGTGTGAGGATACCGACTCTCGCACTCTCTTTGAGCCTGAGGGTCTACCTCAGAGAGATAGCGAGCAGGAAACATCGAGGTCGTTGAGCTGTTAAGTCCACTCGATTAACTAGTCGAAGGAGATTATTTCATGTTGGGTATCCAAACTACTGTCTTTTCAGCTGTAGAAGCTTGGGGAAATTCTGCTTCGGTCTGGTGCATTGCTGCTTCTCCTCTTCAGTAGGAGAGTCCACAGCTTCTGATTCTACCAGGGGAGACGCTACTTCTCCTCTCCAGCAGGAGAATCAACGTCTTCATGAGGTCGGCGGCGTCTTCTTCGGCAGCGGCAAGCCCAAGGGAGTCTTCTTCGGTGGCACGGCTATAAGAGCTGGCAACTATTTCTTAAGTCTATCAATTCATTCCTAAATTATCTCTAGTTTTATCTCTTTAGTTAAGAAGAGATTGAATAACTCTCAGAATAGTTTTAATTCTTTATTTACTAACATAATTAGTTAAATTAAAAAAATGAAAAAAATAATAAGCAAGTTAGCGGTGCAAAATCACAGAAAATGTTTTACTTTTTAAAGAAAATTGAGTAATTTCAAGGGAATCATATATAAAAGCACTACATAATCAACATTTGGTACTGGATTTTAGGTCTTCACTGAGTGAACATCATCACCAAAGCGTACTCGGCGGGGGGAGGGGGGTTTCGTCTTACAGGGGAGAAAGTGGACACATCAGGAACATTCTGGACATCAGTGAACAGAACATAGGAAACAAAATGAACATCAGAGAAATCAGAGACATCAGAGAAATCAGTGACATCAGAGATGTCAGAGACATCAGGAACATCAAAGACATCAGGTGGAAGGTTTAGTGAAGTCTTCATCACTACTGTCTTTAGTCTCCCAATGGAAACAATAGTAGTCCTTCCATCACGAATCTAACTGGCAACAGCGATCCATTCGTTGCAGCCCTTTTTAAGGACCACTGTAGGGAGCTTCTAATTACTTTCGAACGTGATCAGTCTCAAGAAATCGTGAGAGCAGGTCTGCAGGTCTTTAGCCCTATATGATGTGATTCGGAAAGGATGAAAAGTTGGAAGATCTCTAAAATCCAGTTCCTTTATATGTGCTAAAATTTCTTCATGAAGTTGTCCAGTCTCTGCTTGTTATTCTGGGTCGATTGAAGGACCTCTATAGGACAAATTGAAGTTTTTCCAGTGAGAGCTTCAAAGTTTGAGTAACTGGAATCATTTGGAATGTATCAAACGCTGAGTAAAATGATGTGCAAGGATAGAAGCCATTCTCTTTTCTAACCATTAAGGGGGTCTTAAGAGATCGATGAAATCTCCCAATTTGGGAGTTTGCTTCTGGATTGTAAGCTGTTGTCCAAAGGCGGTGAAATCCAATCATGTGAGATAACTCAGTGAAGAACTAGCTTTCGAACAGAGGACCTCTGTCAGAGATGACGCAGAGTGGAACACCGAATCTGGATAACCATTGCATGAAGGTGTAAGCGACTGACTTGGCTGTGGTGTTGGTATTTGGAAATGCTTCTGTCCACTTGAACTGAAGATGAAGAACCATCCATGTCTTCAGGAGGTTGGCGGAGTCTTCTTCGGCAGCGGCAATCCCAGGGGGGAGTCTTCTTCGGCATCTCGGCCATAAGAGCAAGCAGCTGTTTCTTAATATATCAATCAATACCTTCCTAAATTATATCTAGTTTTATCTCTTTGGTTAATTAAGGAGAAGATATTGAATAGGTCTAAAAAAGAACCGTTTCTACTTTTTATTTATCAAGCTGGTTAGTTAAATTTTTCATAATTTTGCAGCAACCTGATCTTTAAAATACTTTTAGAAAATAACATTAAATTAATATATTAAAAAATTGGTTTATTTTATACAGGAACATTATTTTACATAAAATTCAATATTACTTAATATTAAAATCGAAAGTTTCACATAAACTTTTTTTTATTAAACAAAACATTAGAAATGAAAATAAAATATTATACAAATTTTAGTTTTAGAAAGTTTTTTAGTCATTGTCTAAAATATTTAGGGATATATATACCTAAAATAAAAATAAAAACAAAAATAATAAAACAAGCGGGAAACTTTACTAGAAGTCCATTAAGAAGAACAACATCTTTAAATTTAAATTTACAACAAGTTTCCTATTTATTTTTAACAAGATATTTTTTTATTCTGATAAATCTTAATTTATTACATCTTTTACAATAATTCTTTTTGCAAAAATCTTTATTTTTATTCGGATATATTGTACTAAAAAAACAAAATTTAGTTTTTAAAAAATTAAAAAATAATAAACACGTTAACGTGTAAAATCACAGAAATCGTTTTACGTTTAACAGAAAATTGGGTAATTTCAAAGGGAACATATTTTAAAGCACTATATATTTCACATTGGTATATATATATATATATTATATTATATATATATATATATATAATATATATATATATATATATATATATATATATATATATATATATATATATATATATATATATATAATATATATATATATATATATATATATATATATATATATATATATATATATATATATATATATAATATATATATTATATATATATATATATATATATATATATAATATATATATATATATATATATATATATATATATATATATATATATATATATATATATATATAATTATAATATATATATATATATATATATATATATATATATATATATATATATATATATATATATATATATATATATATTTTTTTACACATTTATTTTAATTTTTTTCTCTTTTCGTTGCATAATGTGCTAGCTGCGTTTTTTATTTGTTTTAGGTTTTGGTTTTAGCATTAGTTTACCACGAGTATATGAACGTTTGTGTGTTGCTTGTGTGTGTGTGTGTGTGTATGTGTGTGTGTGTGTGTGTGTGTGTGTGTGTGTGTGTGTGTGTGTGTGAGTGTGTGTGTGGGTGCGTTCGTGTGTTTTTTTGAATGACAAGATCGAGTGGACGTGGGAGTGGTTTAGACTGTGACATTCTATTGACTTTGCTAACGTCTTTGGCATTCGTGCTAATATTGAATACGTGGAATATCTCCTCTCTAATTCTTATTCTAACAATTTGCTTCTATCTGAGACCCAGTTGGACAGGAATTCTTTCACTAACAACCTCAATATCTCTAACTACATCTTTTTCACAATTTCCAACTAAAGATGGAGTCTGTGCCTATATTAACATTTACACCACAGGGACGGGTCTCGTAGATCTTGAATCTCCTAATTTCAATGTCTTACGACTTAAATTCTTTTTTTCTACCACTACAGTTATCATGTGCTTCTGCTATTGCTCCTCTAATGGATCAGATTTTCCAATTCTCCAATATCTTACTACTTCTCTCGAGACTTAACTTTCCATCCAAATGCTGAAATCCTCTATTTAGGGGATTTCAACGTAAACCACACTGAGTGATTGGGCTCCTCTCATGCTAATATAGGTGGGAAGAAGGCCAAATCATTCAGCATTCTCAACGATCTGGATCAGTTGATTATGGAGCCCACATACATTTCAGATCGTCCTAACCAGTTCTTGAATTCACTTGATTTATGTTTCACCACTACTTCTAGATATAAATTCAAAATTTTCCCTTTGTTGGTAACCCTGACCATAATCTTATATTTCTTAATTATAGTACTTTCTCTCCAACAGCTTCACTATGTCCTAAACGTACTTTCTGGCACTTTAATCGGGCCAATTAGTGGCATTGTGTCGCTTCTTTGCTAACTACCATTAGAGTGAATATTGCTTTGGCTCGGGAGACGCTTCTGTCTTTGCTGAAAAGGTAGGGACCGTGAACCTTGATGGAATGAGCAGGTTCAATGGCAATTGTTCTCTTGTCCTTCGGGAGAGGGATTATGCTTACGGTGAATGGAAAAACACTCTTTCTCCTCTCACTTTTACAAATTTTCATTCAGCTCGGAATCGTTGCAAGGATCTTCTTCAACGAACTAAGCTTATTTTCACTAAAAAGAAGTACTGTCCTCCATGTTTCTCCTACTGATAAAAATTTCTACTCTCTTGCCAAAAATGTCTCTAATAACTTTTGTAAATCTGCCTTTCCTCCTCTTATTCGCTCTTGTTTTGTAGCTAATACTCCCTCTGAAAAAGTTAATCTCTTTCGGCCTCCTTTTTTCATCTAATTACACCCTGCTTGATTTTGGCATCCTCCTCTTACTCCTTCTCCTCTCAGGTCTCCCATGTCTCTACCTGTAATTACCCATGGGATCCTGAAATCCATGAACGTCGGGAAGGGAAGTGGCCCGGATAGCATTTCCCCTAGATTCTGAGGGATTGTGCTTCCGAGTTAGAGCCTGTTCTCCTTCAGCTTTACTTTCTATGCCTTAATTCTAATACTATTATCCAATGATGGAAGCTCGCATTTGTTCAGCTGATCCCGAAAAATGGTAGCCGCTCTGAACGTTCTAATCATCGACCAATAGCTCTCACTTGTGTTGTGACAAAGATTTTTGAAACTCTCCTCAACTCTCATTTCCTGGATCATTTGGAGAGCAGAAAAATTAATAAACAATAAATCTACCCATTCCCATTAACAATTTTATTTTATTGATAGAGATATGTTTGAGACAAAGTATTTTCTCCTTCAACAATAAATTTTATTAACAAATTTTTGGCGTCGGCATGGGCAGTAGCATACTCACATTGTTGCAAATATTTACATGGAATTCTTCGAATCGCAACTGCTACCAAACATACCCTTATTTCTTTCCATTCATTCTTGGTTCAGAAATGGGGAGGACATATTTGTAATCATACCTAATAATTTTCCTGTTATGCCCATTTATGACACAAATGAATGATTTGACTCCTACTATAACTTTCACCTACGAACTTCAAAATAACAAAATTATTTCTTTTTTAGATTTACATGTCTTGCAAAACAGCATAATGCTTACATTCAAAGTTTTCCGAAAACCTAACACCCGAAATCAATTGTTACATTCTTTTTCTGAACATCCAGACCACATTAAAAAGAGCATAATTTTTAATTCATTTTCACGATCATTAACACTCACAGATCCTTTATTTATAGATATGAAATAACTATCGTACTCAAGTTATTCTTGGACCATTTTGCCACACAAAATTATATACAAAAACAATACCGTAGAGCAAAACTGCATTTTTATGACAATCAAACCATCTTTATTCGTGAATAGAGTTAGTTCCAGCATATTTGGGGGCGAAGGCTTCAAATGTGCTGGGACCCGGGTTTTCCCTACAACTTATATATATATATATATATATATATATATATATATATATATATATATATATATATATATATATATATATATATATATATATATATATATATATATATATATATATATATATATATACATAAAAGACTTGAAAAAATGAGAGAAATTCCGGAACAGAAAGAAGAGGGAAGAATATGATACACCTGAAATTTAAAAAGTATGTGTTTATATTGGATAATAAATATCACTACAAACAAAAACCAAAAAGACAAGCTTTTAAAATTAAATGAAAAAATAGACTTGGGATCAAGAGAAATAGTGTCCAATTTTAATTACACCTGAGTTTTGAATTTGAAATAAATTGTTGCCTAAAGAGAAAGATAATGTTGTAATTGCATCGATAGTAATAAATGTTAGTTATATCTAAGTGAGTCTTCCAATATACTCTGAATTCTTATCATAAGAAGCCTAACAATGTAAAATTTTTTAAAAAATAAAAAGTGTCATTAATTTACCTTCTTGCATTTTTAAAAGATTTAACCGCGCAAATCCTCTGGATATAAACTTGATCCGCACAGTAAATACGTAAATTCCAAAAGAATCCTTGGGTAATTGTGTTGAAAAAAGTATGGCGTACGAAAGGACTTAGACTCATGCTGAAGATCAATGTAGACAACTTAATAAATATCATAAATAAATGAACAAAACACTCTATTGAAATATCAATTTGATAATTAGTTTTAACTGAACTTTTGTAGCTTTTTTTTTTATTTATAATTAAAATTGGCTAATGGGCATTTTTTTTTTCACATGATTTTAAAACACAATTCTTACTTAAAAATTTCAAGTCTTCCTCCTTCTGAAGCAATGTGTAAAGTTTCAATAAAACCTCCATTCTGAGCACAGCCTACTGCCATCACAGCGACTAGTCCTATAGTCATTACTAAGAGTTGGAAAACGTCAGTCCAAATTACTGCTCTAATACCACCCTGTTCAATTACATCAAATAGAAAAGTTAATTACAAATTATTATTATTATTATTATTATTATTATTATTATTATTATTATTATTATTATTATTATTATTATTATTATACTTTTAATAATATTAAAAGGCTGAACATTTTAAAGTTTTTATTTATTATTTTCCATTATTATATAATATTTAATACGCTACATATTTGGAAATTATAGGGAACTATGGTATATTTGGGAAATGTTTTTAATATTTTCAAGTTTTTTAAGCCCTTTTCTCCTTTGAGACTTTTTTCTTCATTTTTGCTAAGTAAGATTAACTATTTCTCAAATCAATCTCTTGACGATTGTACTTTTTACTTGTCAATAGTATTGTTCCTGGAATTTTCTGTACCTCTCCTAATATATCAAATTTTAAATAATGACCTTCCTTTTTGTTTTTCCGATTTTATTTATTCCGAATAACGATGACTCGAACCACCAATCTTTTATTTATGGTATTTCATATCTTCTCTCTGTGTCCAAAATTAAATTATCTTAATTTAATATTTTGGGCTTCAACTGGAAAGGGTTTTTGTCTGCACAGTTTTTAATACGTGACAAAAAAGTCAATACATTTTACAGAATTTTCAATCGATTTATTAACTACAACATAGAAAATACAAATATTATATATCTCAATGAAAGCAATATGTTAAGTTGACAATCTTTCTATCCTAATAGCTAGTAAGGTGACTTCAACCGGCTTGTCGTTCTGTTCGGGCAGCTGTCATTTTTTAAATTCTCGAATTTATTTCACTTAAATCTTATTTTCCTTTTGGACAAATTGTCACAAGCTGAAAAACATTCAAACTGCTATTTCATATCCCCATTAAACCACACTCTACGTCTGTGTCCTTTATTTCTACATAACCTCTAGGTAATGCCTAGATTATTATTATTATTATCATTATTATTATTATTATTATTATTATTATTATTATTATTATTATTATTATTATTATTATTATTATTATTATTATTATTATTATTATTATTATTATTATTTGATATTTTCCCTTGAATTTTGATTCAAAACTGCTATTAATATTTCTTCTTAAACAGAAATAATACATTGTTTTATTAGAATTAATAGTTACAGTTTTCATAGCTTGCAATAATAAAAATATAAATGAATTGTTTTATATTTATGAAAGCTTAACAATAAAATTGGAATTGGAATCTTATAATATATATTCTTACTCATTTAAAAATCAGTTTCATTAGTTTATTTTAATAAATTTTAGCAATAATTATGAATCAAATTTTAAAAATTTGAATTTAACAATCGTAACTGCATTAAGTGTTAAATATATAATTCAGAATTACTTAAATGTTTAAATTGTTATACTTACCAATGATGAGTACAGTGTACAAATTGTTCCGAGTATTATGATGCAGGTTAAGGTGTTCAGCTTCGTAATGGCTGAAAGTGCAAGAGTCGGGGCGTACAAGATAATTCCACCATTGACTAAAGTATTCACAATCATCAGAAAAAATATGACAAATCTCAGCCTTTTACTCCTGAATCTCAATTCAATGTACTGGCAAATGCAAAGTAAAAATATTTTGTAATCTTTGGAAATCTTCTAATGTTATATTGAATTTCGAATTATGAATGGAATATGTTTTTTATTGCAAATTGAAATACAATATGGAACAACAGGAACATTTATTAAATATTTGTTTCTTATAATTAAATTATCTTTAAAATTTCGCAGGGAAAATCTTCGGCAAGTGAATAGAGAAAATTCTTTAAAGTTTGGATATAAATTTAGAATTGTTACTCGTCTATATATAATCTATTAATTGCAAATCTTTTGAAATAAAATGCATTAAATTAATTAAGCTTCTTAAATTACTTTAATTCGAAACTGCAAATGAAAAACATTATTTAAAATATCATCGTCAAATTTTTCAAATTATGAGTTAGTCTAATAATTTTTAATAAGATCTTTATAAAGTAGACGGTAGACAATGAAATTTAGAAGATATTGACAGCAGAGAGAGAGAGAGAGAGAGAGAGAGAGAGAGAGAGAGAGAGAGAGAGAGAGAGAGAGAGAGAGAGAGAGAGAGAGAGAGAGAGAGAGAGAGAGAGAGAGAGGGACAAAGAGAGAGAGAGAGAGAGAGAGAGAGAGAGACAGAGAGAGAGAGAGAGAGAGAGAGAGAGAGAGAGAGAGAGAGAGAGAGAGAGAGAGAGAGACAAACAGACAGACAGACAGACAGACAGTGAAAGAGAGAGAGAGTAAAGCTGAATTAATACTCAGATTATAATGCAACATAATTGTAATATCTATTTTAATTAACTCTTCAAAAGTAAAAGATTGCTACTAAACAAACGGGAAAATTTTCAACGGTAACAGCGAAAAAGAGTAAAATGTAATAATATAATAATATGATGGAAATACTCACCTCGTTAATGCTTGTAAGTTTAAGTGGGAATAAAATTGGCAGAATTAAATAGGATGAAAAAATAATTGCTAATGGAGAACCAAGCGCAATTGTACTTATCTGCATTCCATTAGCATAAGATTCTCCAGCGAAGCCTGAAACCAAGAAATAATTAGTACTGTACTTACATTTAAGGAATAATATATATATATATATATATATATATATATATATATATATATATATTATATATATATATATATATATATATATATATATATATATATATATATATTAAGCTGGGTTGAAAAGATACAAAAGTTGTAGTGCAGATTTGAAACAACTTTATTTTGGTGCTCACTTCAGATACAAACTGAAATGTGTTAAAAGTAAGTTCTTCAAGATTTGTTTTCATACCCAACTTTACCTTGAATCTTCTTATTTAAAAACAAAAATATATATATAGCCAGATATACAGTATAGCTTAAATATCCTTACATTCTTACATGCTAAACAACCTGCATAGTACAAAATCTCATAGAAAATCAGATTTTGTCTGTACTGAAGGTATTTCGATTCGAGAATGTTTGGTTTGTAGTATTGCACCATGTCGAGAAGTATGACCAATGACCCTACTAGAAACAGCGGAAACATCTTTGACATTTCTTTCAACATCGACCGAATGACACGGATACTTTGGTAGGAGAATTTGTTGATTACTAACCAAAATATCATCACTAATATCATCAAGAAGAGGTGGGGGGTGATAGGAGTACTCCCCAGTCTATCATTTCCATGTAGGAAGTGGCGTTGAGATTGACGTTTAGCTGCCTTTTATCAAAGCAGCGAACTTGCACATTGGTGGAGGATATTTTCTTTCTTGCTTGAAGAATTTGTTGACATGAAAATCTTCTTATTGTTTCCCGTTCATCTGCAACACCAGCTAGCAACAAGTTTTCTGGATGACAAAAATAGGAGTTGTTTAGGAGCACTGGAGAAATGATGTTCTGATCCTCAGGAGAAAGTTTTTGATATTGTGATACCATAAAGTGAAAATTCTTTGCACCATCTTGACAGAAGGGATGGGAGCGGATATAGAACCATATGGGGGCATAGAAGTTCAGTACGAATCGTACCAAACGCCTCAGATCATCAGATGCGGATTCTGTTGAAACGTACAATCGAAGCAGTCTGTTAGCTTTAGTTAGCCACCTTGCATGGCTTAAGGCACCCGGCTGTGCAGTTTTCAAATACCGCATATTATTATGATCTGCATTTTGTACCCCTTGCTGAATTAATAAACAGATTTTTAGTAAATACAGCTGGTCAGAACTTAGATCTTTCGTAACTGTTTCAGGAACATCAACTACAGAGCCTGGAATTGGTTGAAAATTAATGATGGGTTTGGTCTGAGGATCAAATGAGAGCAGTTTGGTTATAGGTCCTTCATGTGATGATGGGCCAGTTGTCTTCCCATCAACAACACTAAATAACTTCCTGAGTGGCAGTTCATTAAAATGCAACATGCATATGAGCCATTGAAGTGGTCTTTTAAGATGTAACTCCAACAGTGTGATTATTCCATTCTTGTTACCCGTATTCACAGGAGTTCCATCGCAAATCACTGCTCTTAAAGTCTCTGTAGATCTTGTTCGTTCAATAATACCCAGAATTTCATTAAATACATCTGGAGATCTTCCTGAGTTAGGACTAACGTGATCGATGTAACATGCATCTGGAAATGACACTAGCACGTAATGTTCTTCTCTAACTTTTCTACGCACACCTCCAGTATCGACAAGTGTTTCATCTATTTTTCCATCGAAACCAATGCAGACCATACCTCTGTGTTGCAGCAAATGCTTCTCTGACTGTTTGTCTCTCCAGTATTTTCTTTGGCGTTGTAACTTACTTGGATCAACAACGTTTTTTGGTGACACAAGTCCGAGGTCCTTGAGGGCAGCATTAACTATGAGACATGCATCTCTATTGCTCACATTTGTCCTCTCTAATGCTTTACACAACTCAGGATACTGGTTTCTATTTTGAGGGTGACATTCTTCCATTTCTTCTGATTCTAAGGAAAATGATTCTTCTAGCACATCACTCTCACTGCCTGATAATTCAACTGAACTTACACATTTTTGCGTATCTTTGTGTCTCATCTTACTTTCAAATGTCAACCGTTTCCTTTTCCTTTCCTGAAGTTTCATGTTTTTCTCTGTTCTTTCCTTGTCCACATTTCCTATTATCATGCGTCTTGAAGTGTTTTGATCAAGCCAAAATTGCCATTCCAATACAGGGATTTTCTTTTCATTGGGACATTGACATTGATTACGTTCAACTATACCATTATGAACACACTTGCACGCGCTAATGTCGAAGAGACAAGAAAATGATTTTATTTTATCTTGATATTTTTGAGAAGATTGTTTATTTCTTGAATATTTCATCAAATCATTGACATTCACTATTAGTCTCTTCACTTTCACTATAACACTTTCAAATTCTATTGTTGGAATGCCTGCTTTATTGTATATGCCTTTAACTTCTGTTGCCACTAACTTTGCTAGATGAGTAACACTGGCATCTTTGTTGACTACTTGATGGAACTTGTAGGCTCTAAAAACATCCTCAGCCAGTGGTAGCTGATTTTCGACAAGTGGTTGTGGATAACCGAATATTGCATGCCTGTCTTTATGCCTTGTTGCACATGCCATGATACGTCTTGCAATAATAGTAATAAACACTGCACCCACAGGACTTATCTCAAACGTCGAATAGTCTGGATCTGAAATGAGACAAAAATAGCTCTCAATTAGTATTAAAACCAAATTTTGAAGAACAAAGCATATAAAATTCATAACTTAAGAACTTGAAATATACAAAGATTGGACTATTATCTAAAAGTTTTAGACACGGAATTTTGATATTTTAAGTTTTGTGCTCAGCGTTGTCAAATTTCCAAACCCATTTTTTTTTAATTTTAAAATGAAAAATTGCGGTAATTTTTTTTCTATTCAAGCGAAGTGAGTGAAATTTTCAGAGCTTATGTAGTCGGGGGAGATGCATATTTCTTACTTAGATAACTTCTTTGTATTTTTTATTAGTTTTGGATTTTTTCTTGAACCAAATTTAAAAACAAAAAAATTTTGGGAAATTTTTTAAAAATTTTCTTTAGAGTATACAAAAAAATTATCTAAGTAAAAAAGATGCATCTTGCCAAACTATATAAGCCTTGAAAATTTGATGTTGATAAGATGAGTAGAAAAAAAAATATATCAAAATATATCAGCCCCAAGCAAAAATAGCCGAAATACCCAAAAATTGGTGCCGGCCCTTAAAAAAATTAAAGTTGGGCCCCCTAAACATTGAGTAAATGCAAAATGATTTTTTGTCCCACTAACAGGGAAGCCAAGGAGCACCAATTTGACCATGTTTGGTTATCCCACAAAAATTCAACCCAGCTATAATATATATATATATATATATATATTATATATATATATATATATAATATATATATATATATATATATATATATATATATATATATAGAGAGAGAGAGAGAGAGAGAGAGAGAGAGAGAGAGAGAGAGAGAGAGAGAGAGAGAGAGGTGGGCGAGCAAATTTTAAACTTTAGAGCGCAAATTGGAAAAACTTAGTGCGCAAGCGCAAAAGCGCACATTTTTTCAAAAATTTAGTCCGCAACGCAAAAGCGCACATGTTCGCAAATCAAATTTTTTTTTAAAGCGCAAATTTAGGAGCGAAAAAAAAAAAAAAAATTAAATAAAAAAAATAAATAAAAAAATAGAGCTCAAATATGTAAAGAAAAATTATTTTTAAATTTTATTAGAAAGATACAAATATAAAACAAAAAATGAGAAAGATTTTAATTTTATTTATTCAATTATCTATGATCACTTCCTCCTCCTAGCTCTCCTTTTCATTCTGAACAGGATCATATTCCCTTTCATATAGATAAATTTTTCAAAATTGCTGGATGCCATGACTGCCCTCTTTGGTCTTAGAATGTCAGAGCCTTGCCTAAAAACCTCTCCACGTCCACTGAGCTGGCTAATGGGATATTATACTTAATAAATAAGTCCACCCAGACTTCCTGGTATTCACACGGAAAAAGGTTCCTAGTGAGAGGGGTACTGTGGTGAACATTTACTGCAGCCAAGCTATCCAAGGTTTTTCCCAACTTCTCCTCCAGAGGTGTCTAGATGGATATATGGGACCTTCAGTTTCTGAAATATTAAAAATTGTCAAGAACTCAAATTTTTCCTAATTTTCATAAGATTATTTCAGTGTATAAATTGCATATATATATATATATATAATATATATATATATATATATATATATATATATATATATATATATATATATATATATATATATATATATATATATATATATATATATATATATAGTACAAGAAATGCTTAAAGTTTGTTACAAAATATAAAAATAACTCACCACAAATGGGTCCATTTCAGATTCAGTCCCATCACCTTCAGTGCCTTGATATGGAGAAGTAAGATTCGATGCAATATTACACTTTATTTCATTAAATATCTTCATCTTGACAGCTGGGCACTTCCCTTCATTTAACATACGTACCACTCCGAGTTTGAAGTGAGGGTGAAGGGCTGTTGCAATAAGCAAATCAAAATCATCAAAGATACTGCAAAGGTTCAAAAGCAAATTTGCGCTTTCGCGCTCTTAAAAAAGTTGTTGAGTGCAAATGCAAAATCGTACATTTTCGAAATTTCGCGAAACGCAAAAGCGCAAATTGCTCTTTTGCGCTTTCATTTGCGCTTATGCCCATCTCTCTGGTATCATATATATATATATATATATATATATATATATATATATATATATATATATATATATATATATATATATATATATATATATATATATATATATATATATATATATATATATATATATATATATATATATAATAATATATATATATATATATATATATATATATATATATATATATATATATATATATATATATATATATATATATATATATATATATATATATATATATATATATATATATTATTTTACCTCTGGTGGGCAAAGGCCATGGGCCTACCAAATTTCTACTAGAGAAACGAGAAAATCGGGATCCTGGTCAGATTAAAGGCCGACATGTCCCAAGACACGGTGTTTTAAGGTGTATAAGACATAGGAAATTGGGAAAATAAATGAAGGAAGTGTGTTCCAGATATTACCAGTAGAGTACATGTAAGATTGAGCATAGCTGATTAAGTCTGGGTTAGAGAGTTGGACAGAGAAAGGATGAAACTGAGTAGAAAGACGTGTCGGACGAGCTCTTTTCAATGTAGGAGGTATGCGACGAGAGAATTCAGAAGAGCAGTGTCCATTGTAATAGCGATAGTACAGAGAGAGTGACGCAACAATTTGACTGGCAGAAAGAGATTGGAGAGAATTAGTGAGAGTAGGAGAGTAGAAAAAACGAAATGCCTTAGTCTCCACCTTTTCAAGGAGAGCTCTATGAGTGGAACCACCCCCAGATGTGTGAGGCGCACTCTATACAGGGGCTATCAACACCCCTATAAAGAGCAAGAAACTGGAGTGGTGTTAAGAAGTTCTGAAGGCTCCTCAGAACACCCAACCTCTTAGAATCTTGTTTAGAAAGAGAAGTAATGTGATCTTTCCTAAAAATATCACGAGAAAAAGAAACACCGAAAATATTAAGGAGAGATGAAGGTTTGAGTTGTGTGTTTTCGAAGAAGACATTATAGTTGTGTGGAAGATTGTGTCGAGTAGAGAGATGGAATAATTGAGTTTTTGAGGCATTGAAAACAACCATGCTTTCTCTGCCACAATTTGAAATGAGAGATATATCAGAGGTTAGTTGCTCCAAGGCCGCCCTCCTTGAGTCTATTAACTGTTGTTGAGAGGAACACCTTTCAATGATGGGAAGAACCCAATCTCGAAAAAAGTTTTTTATTATTTGACTGATTGAGCTGAAATTTACAATGGATATTCATTTTTTAAATCTAAGAACTTTCGATTTCTTATGCTTTTCTGAGTTTCCAAAGATTTAAAAGTTATCTGGGGTCAAAATTCAAAAAAGAGAATGAATAGAAGTCCTAAACCAGTGGTCCGAATGTCCCCAAAACTTCCCTGTACATTCTAAGCCCCAATTTCAACAACTTTATCAAGAAGACATTTTAGATAACCTCTGATACTGATTGATAATTACAGAAGGATCAGATTTTGTTTTTGAAAAAAATGGTAAAAACATACACTTTTTGAGAAAAAAAAAAAAAAAAAAAAAAACCCTGTGTTAAAAGTTTTTTAAATTTGGCAAGTATTTAGAGGAAGGACAGATCTAAAACTTTTATTTAAGACACTTTTTGTTTGGTTCTAGATACAGCCTCTGAAACTTTGGAAATTTTGAAATTTTGTCGAAATGAACATTTTCGATAAGCGGTATCTCGAAAAGAACAAATAGCATTGAATAAAGTATTTAAAGAAATTTGTCTTTCCTCTATAGATCCTCCAAAATTAAAAAACTTGCACCCCATGGTTTTTTTTTTTTTTAATTTTTGTCCGGAGGTGTGAATTTTTCAAAAGCTGGAAAAAAAAAAATTCGACACCTGGTAAGTAAGGGCATATAACCTTTTTTTGTAACGCAGAGAACAAAACTCTGTTAGCAGCTTTTGTAGCCTATAGATTTAGGAATACACAC
>SEYY01008542.1:5000-25754 GCA_009176605.1 Armadillidium nasatum | reverse complement strand
ATTTTAGGTAATTGACAATCAAAAATGTTAAGTGAAATTTAAAACTCATTTAAACGTAATATTACATTGAAATTCATTAAAATAAATTTGAAAAATATAATGTGAGGTGTTGGATAGTGTTATTATATAATTTAACATCATAATATGGAAAAGAATCAGATTCCTGCATCATATTATCTGTGTCGTTCCAATATTTTAGGTAATTGACAATCAAAAATGTTAAGTGAAATGGAAAACTCATTTAAACGAAAAATTCCATTGAAATTCATGAAAATAAATTTGAAAAATATAATGTGAGGCGTTGGATAGTGTTATTTTTTAATTTAACATCATAATATGGAAAAGAATCAGATTCCTGCATCATATTATCTGTGTCGTTCCAATATTTTAGGTAATTAAACAATCAAAAATGTTAAGTGAAATTTAAAACTCATTTAAACGAAAAATTCCATTGAAATTCATGAAAATAAATTTGAAAAATATAATGTGAGGCGTGGGATAGTGTTATTATATAATTTAACATCATAATATGGAAAATGAATCAGATTCCTGCATCATATTATCTGTGTCGTTCCAATATTTTAGGTAATTGACAATCAAAAATGTTAAGTGAAATTGGAAAACTCATTTAAACGTAAAATTTCCATTGAAATTCATTAAAATAAGTTTGAAAAATATAATGTGAGGTGTGGGATAGTGTTATTATATAATTTAACATCATAATATGGAAATGAATCTGTTAAAGTAAATCTTTTTAGTGTAGTTTAATTAACAACCCATTTGAAGTAAATAAAACACTTTGTAATTTTACATATTTACTTAGAGAAAAGGAAAAATATCACAGGCTATATATGTTACATACTATAGTTTTGGTAACTACAAAAAGAGGATGGCCAAGTTGCCAGATTATTCTTTACATGATACATAGTAGCTAAATAAAAAAATGCTCTATAAAAATAATGAATAAACAATATTTTCTTCAACAGAATCAGATTCCTGCATCATATTATCTGTTTCGTTCCAAGACTTTAGGTAATTGACAATCAAAAATGTTAAGTGAAATGGAAAACTCATTTAAACGAAAAATTCCATTGAAATTCATGAAAATAAATTTGAAAAATATAATGTGAGGCGTGGGATAGTGTTATTATATAATTTAACATCATAATATGGAAAAGAATCAGATTCCTGCATCATATTATCTGTGTCGTTCCAATATTTTAGGTAATTGACAATCAAAAATGTTAAGTGAAATTTAAAACTCATTTAAACATAATATTACTTTGAAATTCATAAAAATAAATTTGAAAAATATAATGTGAGGCGTTGGATAGTGTTATTAAATAATTTAACATCATAATATGGAAAATAATCAGATTCCTGCATCATATTATCTGTGTCGTTCCAAGATTTTAGGTAATTGACAATCAAAAATGTTAAGTGAAATAGAAAACTCATTTAAACGTAATATTCCATTGAAATTCATGAAAATAAGTTTGAAAAATATAATGTGAGGCGTTGGATAGTGTTATTATATAATTTAACATCATAATATGGAAAAGAATCAGATTCCTGCATCATATCTGTGTCGTTCCAATATTTTAGGTAATTGACAATCAAAAATGTTAGGTGAAATCTGTTGAACGCAACATTAACATTTTTGTAAATATTTTAAAGAGATTTCTTTGACTCTGACACTTAAAAAATGAGGCGTGGCATATAGCTCATTATGATTTTATGAATCCTTAAAGTCAGGGGAATAATGTCCTGTTGTCCGATTTGCTGGCTATTCCGTACGTTTTGAGGAAACGACCTTTGAACATGTTGAATGCAACATTAAATTTTTTGTAAATATTTTAAAGAGATTTCTTTGACTCTGACACTTAAAAAATGAGGCGTGGCATATACTCATTATGATTTTATGAATCCTTAAAGTCAGGGGAATCACGTCCTGTTGTCCGATTTGCTGGCTATTTCGTACGGTTTTGAGGAAACGACCTTTGAACATGTTGAATGCAACATTAAAATTTTTTAAAATATTTAAAAGAGAATTCTTTGTCCTCTGACACTTTAAAAATGAGGCGCGGCATATATATATATATATATATATATATATATATATATATATATATATATATATATATATATATATATATATATATATATATATATATATATATATATATATATATATATATATATATATATATCAAATTGCATTTTATTTATTTATTTATTCATATTATTTATTATTTATATTTATTTATTTACTTATTTATTGTATTAATATTATTATTTACTTTTTCAAATTTTCAATCTGTCCTTTTCTACAAAAAATTGTTTTTTTGTCTGCGATAAAAATATCGCAAAAATCCATATGCTAAAATCCGTATGCTAAAATCCATATGCTAAAATCCATATGCTAACTTCACGCGCATGTCTTATACACTGAATTATCCCACTTAGTTTTTTAATTATCATTCTAAATTAAGAGAAATTTGATTTAAGAAAAACAATTTTCACATATGTTCAAGAAAAAGACTCATTAACTGTATCGTTCTCTTGTTAGCTGCTTTAAATCAATGAAGAAATGTTTTATTACAATCTGCTAATAAATTTGACACAAACCTCTAAAATGTTAGTTACCATTAAATCTGAGAGACTCAGGTCTTTAGGGTTTGTAGAAGAGTTGTCAGGAAGGGTACCCATTAATATTACGTCATCAAGCGTTGGAGGACCTGGATCACTGTAAAGGAAAATTTTTCTTAAAGATCATTCTAATCATAAGGGGAAACGGGGGAAGGGAGTGATAATTTAACTTCTAGAGAGACTTTTTTTAGTCAATCTACCAGTGTAATTTCGGAAGGTTTCTTATCCTTCAAACTCCCTCGTACTCTATAACTAACTAAAATCTAAGTTAATCTGTTCAGGAAAGTAGAATATATAAGCCAAAATGGACAATATTTTTAGACTCATACTATCATAAAAATTATATACGACAAAGGAATCCACAGTTCTGATGTTATTGAATAACACTAATAATAATTTTCCATCAAAATTTGTCAAAAGAAAACGCACTAAAGCGCAATATATTTACCCTACTGATGACAATCTAAAGCTTCTTGAAGGGAAAGACCCAGCTCCTGATGAAGACGACGAATAACTGAATGATTGCCTCGAAGAGTTAGACCCATTTGATTGAGGACTATCAGAGTATGAGAAAATCAATCTATTTGACACCTTCAATAAAATAAATTAATTTATATTTAGCGATGATGGAAATTTCCATTTAAAAACAGAAGGGTTATGTGGTATAATAAAAGTAAATCAAGGCAAGTAATTTTTTTTTTTTTAAATTGATAGTACTTTAACAAAAATAATATCCAACTATGACATCTACTAGTTTAAAACTTAGCCTAGAGATGGTGAATATAAAATCTTACGAGTCTGGACTTTCAATTTCCTTGTCCAAATGTTTTAACATTAGAAACCAATGGGCCAAGCATTTTCAAGAACTAAAGAGTAATAACTCTATGGTGATGCTAGTATTGCTGACAAGGTGAAAACCTTCCCATTAGTTTACAATGGATAATTGATTAAAATAACTTATGCCATTTAAATGAACTTTAAAAAAAAAAAAATCTACCATACTACTTTTACTACTACGAATAATCACTAAAAATAAAAGTTTAGAAACTACTAATTCACCTTAACACTGCCACACTGCATATACTTTTTCTACAAATATAAGTTGCTTCTAAA
Organism: Armadillidium nasatum; assembly: GCA_009176605.1. NCBI lineage: Eukaryota > Metazoa > Arthropoda > Malacostraca > Isopoda > Armadillidiidae > Armadillidium > Armadillidium nasatum. Next base: position 21,992 of record SEYY01008542.1, on the reverse strand, counting down.
TCAACCAACCTGTGGTGGAGAATATCTGGAATTACTTGGAGATGTGCTATCAGAACTGTAACTGTACGTTTGTGCCAGCAAACGACTTAAAGGAAGATTACCACCTTCAGAAACCTTTTGGAAAGAAAAAATGTTTACCATTTATGAATTATAAACATTCTAAAATACTTTATCTATGAATAGGATAATTTCCAATACATTCTTATAGGCTCATTGTAAATAACTTAAATTGAACTACCTTAACTACTCTAGATTTAAATTATTTCATAATTGGACACATACTGTAGGTTGAAAATATTCTAAATCTTTATATTCATCACATTTTACTATGAAAATTAGTTATTTTACATACAATTTAAATGGTTAAATGAATCAGCACAACAATGCATTAAATTTAATGCTAATAAATTAATTTTAATTCATTAAGCATTAATTTTAATAAATTTAATCTTATAAACATATTACTTACACTTCTCTGCTTGATACATTCATCATTACTTGATGGTTTAACAATATCATTCCACACAGAATCTGAAATATAAAATTCTAAATACTATAAACTACCATGTATAAAATAATCAAAAAATTATCATACTATAAACTGCCATTAATAAAAAATAAAATTCTCATTCTTGCTTTATGCTAAACTTTATCATATGCTTCAAACAATTTAATAATTTTATAATGACAATAATAAACTACAGTGTTTTGTATTGTTATATTAAATAGTTTTTCAGAGTAAAAACCAATAAACAGGATGTCAAAATTGTCAAATTTCATTTTCTAAGATTATCCAACACTCAAAACTTGGCTTCTGCCAAAGAATCACTAGTATTTTTATCAAAAAATTAATAAGGATTTTAAACCTAAAATATTTTCAAGTTTAAAAAAAAAACGTCTTAAGTTTTTTGTAGTTTTAATAAACTTACCTTTTTTTTCAAAAAGTGACAGGGCACTCATTTTCTTTAAATTAAAACAATCCTGGAAAATTATAATTATATAATATATATATATATATATATATATATATATATATATATATATATATATATATATATATATATATATATATATATATATATATATATATATTAGGGATGGGGCGATACCAAAATTTTTACCAATATCGATACCTAAAAATTCTCTGAAACCGATACCCGATACCTAAAAATATGCCGATACCAACACTGATACCAATACTTTACTCCTATACAAAATTTTTACCGATACTGAAAAGGCCGATACCAATACCGATACTTAAAAATATGCCAATACTTGCCGATACCGATACTTCACTCCATCCCTATATATATATATATATATATATATATATATATATATATATATATATATATATATATATATATATATATATATATATATATATATATATATATATATATATATATATATATATATATATATATATATATATATATATATATATATATATATATATATATATATATATATATATATGTAGATCAGTTGGTCTGGGTTATTGCTTAAGAGTAAAATTAGAAGTACACCAATACAAATTTGTATATTAGAGAACCCATTGTGCTTTATTGAAACACCTAAATTGCAGGGTAGGCATTAAAAACCCCACTAAAACACAATAAAACTCACCAGTTTTGATATATATTTTTGTAATTAAGAAAAAAATATCAGATTAAAAAAAATTTAATTAGGCATGCACCATTATATAGCACTGTATATAATGTCAGCCATAATCCAATTCTCAAATACAATTAAAATTCATTTTTATTTTTAATAATGACATAAGAAACAATATTAAAATTTATCTCTAGTTTTTATATACCCTAAAGAGGCTAAGAACCTCGCATTTTATTCCATACAAAATTTTTTTAGATATTGACCCTCAGCATGCAATATAATGAATGGTAAATTTTAAGTGGCCATCAAAACAAATCTTTACACTTGAATAAAAATAATTTTTATATTTAAGATCTTTCTTAAAAACTTTACAAAATCAGGAGGGTTAAATTTATGGATGTAGAAATTTAAAAATAATCATTCAATTTTTATGAAAATTTTCTGTGGATAAAATTATACAAATTTTTTTTAAGAATTTTTGATACTCTGGACACCCCATGCCAATATGTATAACCAGTATAATAATATGAACCAAGGTTGTATTGGATATATAAAAAACTGAACTAAAATATGTACCATTAAACAGGGAAAACTACCGCTCAAAATTTTTTAAAAACTTTTTAATAAAAAACTATTTATATTCTTAATTTGATTTTTGGATAGAATAGTCTTCATATTTGAATGTTTTGTATAAATTCAATAAATAAAAATTTCCCCCTTTTCACGTAGATTTTAAAAACATTGAAATTTTTTCTGAATTACGAAAAAAAAAATATACTATAATAAAATCCAACTGAGTGGATTTTCAAAATCCGAAAGATAAAAAAAAAAAAAAGTGTGTATAAAATAAATTTCCTTGAAGTTTATAATATTAATGTTTTTCAGAAACTGTAAAACCAACCGCAACAATGGGTAAAATTATCAGAAAAAAAATTACATTTTTTAACAGTTTGTATAGTTGGGTAAGATACATATTTTTTTAGTACAGTTTTTCTGTACTCAATCATATTGGTGCTGTTTATGGGAATTTTATTTTTTTAATTTTCCCATGCATAGCAACAAAATGGTTGGGTATGTAAAAAATTTTCGAAAAATGTGTATTTTGCCTAACTGTACAAGCTGAAATTTTATTGTTATACCCAAGAGTTTTGTTACTTTGCATGTGAAAATTTTAAAGTTTTCAAAGGTTGTACAAATAGGCAAGATACACCTTAGGAAAACATTTTATATACGCAACCATTTTGCTGCTGTAAATGGGAAATAAAAATTAAATTTTTCCAATGCATAGCAACAAAATGTTTGGGTATAATAACTCTTTAGAGGTTTGTACAGTTGAGCAATTTACTTTAGAAAAAATTTAATTCAAAACAATTTTGGTGCTGTGCATGGGAATTTAAAAAATATCCTTTACACCAACAAAATCATTTGATATACATAAATTGTTCTAAATAAGAAACTTCTCACTCAAAAATACACACAATTTCATGAACTTTGGATAACTAGAAAAGTTATGTACAAAAATTTTGCAAAAAAAAATTTGAATTTTTCGTGATTATGGGAATTTGTGGGCATGCAACTTTTTTTTTTTGAGCAGCAGACATGAAAAGTTCAATTACAAGAAAATAAATATCAATGATTTAACTATTGACAAGAAATGTGCTGAAAATATTGCATAAAATTTACTCCCATACATTTGATTTTTGCTGAATATTTCAGTAAGAAAATTTTTTTTACTGAAAAGTAGTTTTTGTTAATCTATAATACTAGTCTTACCATTTATATTAATAAAATGCACCACTGAATAGCATTTTTAAATATTACATAGTGGTTAGTTTTACTCTGTGCAAATGATTAGTTTCTCCACATTTCTTCTTCAATTTAAAAAATTTTTAATTTGCATGTTTCCATGCAAAATATTTTTTATAAAATATTCAAAAAGGTTCATCTCAAAATAAAAAATTATATATATATATATATATATATATATATATATATATATATATATATATATATATATATATATATATATATATATATATATATATATATATATATATATATATATATATATATATATATATATATCAATTTTTCACACCTTCAGAAAGTTGAAATTTTCATAATTTTGGTTTTAGTTTTCCACTCCATTTTTATCTAGTTTATCTAGGAATGCAATTTTCAGGCTCAGCACCAGAAAATTGGTTACTGTGGTTGTTAAATAACAGCCTTAAACTTCCATATTTTCTCATGTTCCTTCATGGAGAAGGAGTGGCCTTCATAGAACAGACCCTAATGCCTCAACTATAAAGAGATCTTTAGCTACAATTTTACATAACTTCTATTGATAGATGTATAAACAAAAATCAAGTTTCAATAAAACTGAAGATCATCTAACTGGGAGCACTTGATCACTTGACAAGGAATGTTCTCAGTTTTAATTTATCTTTGTGGTTTTAAGAAATAGTTCATAATCATACACTTTTACATACAGCATATAATACATACAATATTTTTCAGCTTATATGACTACTCTCCATACAAATGGATTGAGAGAAATATAGAAGTGCTGTATTTTTTAGATTCCCAGAATTTGAGAGGGTGAAGAACAGAAGGTGTGTACTAAATGGTAAAAAAACCAATAGAAAATTTTGAAAATGATAACCCAAAGGGTTTCTTAATATTGATCATATATACAAGTGATCTGGACTATAGACATATTTAAAAGGTTTATAAATTTGCAGATGATACCAAAGTGACTACTTCCAAAAGGGAAAATGATCAATGAATTAAGCTTCAAAGGATCTAAATAGACTTCCTGGATAGGAGAGATGGGTAAGTCTCAAATGAATTTTAATAGTAAAGTGTAAGGTTCATCTGGGTTACTTTAATGAAAGATTTAACTCATATGAATAAAGATGATTGGCTTGGCTTAAGTCTTGAAACCCAGAAAAAAAAAATTTGTTTGATTACTAACAGAATTACTTATACTGATAATCAACCTTTAAGAAAAAAAGATAAATTATACAGATGATCAAGGTATAGTCTCAATTTGGTGAATATTTTTGACAATTCTTTAGGGTATTGGTAATATTTTGAATATAGCTTAATTGACATGTTTATATTATGACTTAATAAATACATGTTATACATAAAATTATGGTTTGATTTCATTATTTGAATAAGAAAAATTTAAATCTAAGACTAGGTATTTTAAAGTTAGTAACATTTGCATAAATTTTTAACTAGGACAGTCTCAAAGACCCATGTTACGTTTATTTTTTTATATTCTTATATAAAGTATATTGTAATCAATTTCCAATCACCATAAAGAACCAAAATCATTGGTAAATTAAAACCCTAGAAATTATAAAAATTGATATTTAAAATTTACTTTGATAATTTCTAAACAATTACTACACTTAAAAAATAAAAATTTAGAAACTACACTGAAAATTTGGAAGTCAAAAGGAGTTGCTATATGTAAGTACCCCTAATAATTATGCTTAAATATTTAATTACATGATTCATTGATTAAAAAATTTTTATTTTAGAACAGAGTATATAAATTTTAATGCTAAAAATATATGCAAATATAGATAAATATTTTTTAAACTTTTATTCAAACATATTAGCAACTATTTCACATACATCTCTGGTATTTATTCTAAGAATTTAAAAACAGTATACTTAAATGTATTTGAATTATTGTATGATAATGTGATAATACTTTAAAAAATTAACTTACCAAGTTTAAAAACAAATACTTTTGAAACATGACTCAGGGTTGGCATAATAAATCAAATTATATGAATCTGTTCAAGATTTTTTGAATGATTTTTTTTTTTTAAAATCATGAATTAGATTTTTTTTTTTACAAAATATTATCAGTCTTCATATTTTTAAGCTTACATATAAAAAAAAAAATTTTATAAACTTAAATATATCAGGTTAGGGGCAAAAAGTAATCTACATCCAACAATATTTTTTAACAAATGAAACCTGCAATATTATTTTACCTTCTAGCTTTAGATATTTAATGTAAAAGGTGGGTGAGATATATATAAAATTTATAAATTAAAATTAAATTTTTTTTCCTCCCCAAGCTGTAACAGTAAGACAGATGGAACAATTTGCTAATCAAATTTATTTTAAATAAAAAAATATAAGCTATCAAGTACTTATAAATATAAACTTATTTAGGAAAGTTTTTTTATTATAATATAAACTTTAAAAATTTTTTTTTATAGGCTACATAGAATTATGTAGTATTACAGCAGTGAATAAAAAGGGAAACTGAATAAAAAGCATAGCTGAAATGTATTAGCAATCTATCATAGAAGTTTTTTTTTTCAATAAAAAAAATTTTTATAACCAAAACAAATTTATTAATATTTAAAGACTTTCTATTTTTCCACTTACTAAATATTTGTTTCCTAAATATTAGGGAGAAAGTTCTGTCACTTTAGGCACAAAAATATGCAAATTTTTGTAGGAAAATGAAGTAATTAAGTTTTCTTTCAAATTTTTAAGATACTTTGGGAATTGACAATTCTCCCTAAATATTTAGATGTAAACAAGCCCATTTCTGTAACTTCCATTTGTATCTATGTGTGTGTGTGTGTCAGTCAATTGTTTAAGTTCATTAATGTGTTAAAATATATAATGATTTTCAAGATTTATGTTAGATTTATTTAGAAACAAAAAGGAATACTAGTAGGTTACATAAGCAATCAGTAAAATTAGGCTTATATTTTTCAGTAATATTTTTTAATTTTTCAATAATAGGCTTTATTATTTTTAGGCTGCTTATAATTCTCTAACAATAGAGTATTCATGATCTTTAATCAGTTGAATATTTTGAGAACCCAGCTGCCATATTGATTGGAATTGGCTAACAAAAATGATTTAGAAAATTTTTGTAAAACCATTCTATTATGCAAATTGTAAGATGCTAAAAAAAAAAAAATCTAAAAAAGCCCTTACAAAAATTGTATGCGATTAAATTTTTAGGAAGTTTATGGAATAATGGAAAACTGCTTAATATTCTACTTCTAAGTTCTGTATTATTTCATTTTAATTAAAGAAATTAATTTCCTAATTACTGAAGACTTGATACTAAAAACTTTTTTCAATCTTATAATAAAAATTAAAGGTAAGTGTAGTTCAACTGCATTTTTTTCTTAATATACAGAAACTACATAGACAAAATATGAAATGAATTTTTATAAACTGAGTTATGGAAAACAATTTTGTGCACTAAAAATACCAAAACTTAAAAATTTAATTAAAGTAATAAGTATGATCTTTTAACAAATCATACAACTTCAATAGCATATTATCTGGCTATACAAAAATCAGGTTGCTGTAACAGCATAGAAGTGAATTTTAGAACTTTCAAAATAAAAAAAATATATATATATAAATATATATAGCCAGCATTTATGATATCAGGCCTATTTACTGGCTGTAGGCATACATTTATCATTACAGTCAAGGTTAGGTTAAGTCAAACTAGTTTATTGGATATAACAAGTTAGACTTAACCCAAATTCAACTTGAAAGGTAATGTATACCTATGGCTACTAAATAGGTCTAACCTCATGAAAGCTGACTATTTAATCAGCTTAATATGCCTTAATTGACTATATTTCATAATGGTTTATCTTCGTACTTTGAATATTAAAATTTCACTTTTTTTAGTTCTGAAAGTACCTAAAAAATAAACTATTAATTACATTTCATATTTTTTAATGTTTTAATAAAAATTTTATATGCCTCAATTTATATAAAAAATCAGATAATTTTTCCTTTATAGTTTTAATATTAAAAAAATTCCTTAGTTAACCTACACAAATACCAAATTAAATAATTAAAATATTTAAATTTAATTATTTATTTTTTAAAAGTTTAAAATTTAAATATAGTGAATTGGTTCTAATCATATAGGCACATTTTCATTTTTACATAATTAAAAATTTCTTTAAATTTATTTAGCTTAAGTTAATATATTTACTATAATTATTATTACTTTGTAAATAAACCTAATTAAAAACAACTGAAACCAAATTAAAAAAATTTAAAAAAAAAAAAACCCTACCCTGCTTGATACACAACCTGTCTACAGTGAATTCCACCTTCAATCCTGAAAGTGGTGAGGAATATTATTTCACCATAGTGATATATCAGTCTGTTGATATATAAATATTCAATGTGCAATAAGAGGTAAGACCTTAATAAAGATTTTTGGCTTTAATTTTATTATACAAAAGTATTTCACATTTTAACTAGTTTTATTTAAAATATATTTTGTTTAAATTTCAATATAAATAAAACGTATCACCTTATTGGCAAGAAAACTATATTACCCTCATAAAATTAGTTTTAGCACACCACTGACCTATATTATGTTATTTTATTAAGGCCTTTACAATTAGAGGTAGTAGTATAAAAATATTAATTTGCCTTAAGAATTGGTAACAATGGTTAAGAATACAGTACTCTTTTAGCTTAAATTGCATGCATACATGCACTGATAAATCTATACAACTGACTTAGAATAATTTCATTCAACAAGAAAAATTGTTATGTCATTTTTAAAACTAGTTCTTTCTGCTCAAATTGTCATTACAACTGCGTAATTACCAAGAAGGTTGTTATTTTCAAAGTAAATTTAAAATAAACTAAATTAAGCCTACTACAGGAAGTATTTCTAAATATACTTAAAAATAGAATTACACAAGCATTTTCAACTATGCAATAGACTAATGGCTCAAATCAAAAATCTACCTTTTATTTAAAAAATAAGAAAAAAAAAATTAAACTATCGTTACTGCATATTGTAAAACCTAAAATGTCAACACAAGCTAGTTCAGAAAGTAATAATTCTAAATTTAAAGTAAACTTTATAATTTACCAGAAATTGCTCAATTCAAAGTCCAAACTTCAAAGTTTAAAACAATCAAAACAGTTTTAAAATTTTTTTGTAAAATATCAACTAACAACTACAAAATAACAACTAACGTAAAAATATTAAGTAAACTTTAATAAGAAAACTGCGGACTGCGGTTAAAAAAAATTTTCTTTTTTCTTTTTCTACTTTTAAATAATAAAAGAACTCGTGTCGGAGGTTCTGCGATTCCAAATAATTTTTTATTAATTAAATGCCTAAATGATGTAGTGTTCCTTCAGCTTTTAAATTAAAGAAAAAGAAAAAGTAAATTTAATAAAAAATAGGCTATAAGGAATATTAACGAAAGTCAAAAAATCAGAGAATGCAATATAATTAATAAATTTTTCATTTAAAAAGATTACAAGAAATCTACTTGCAGTGATTTTTTAAATTTTTTTTAAATTTTTTAATTTTTGTTACTTTCAGTTATTCCTAATTTTAGAATGAATAAGAGCTTAATGAACGCTGTAATTTGAATATTATATTTGAAATTAAAGCTAAATTACCTCATGTGAATGAAAGTGAAACAAATAATTAATATGTTAAAGATATTTTGTTACTCAAAGGAAGGAGTGCTGGAAAACGAATAGGTTACCACTTTTATTCTCGAGAGTTTTGTTTAATTACTATCAAAATGCAAATTCTTTCGGTATTATATTCTTTCAATCCATATAAGACACAAATTTTGATGAACTCTTATATCATCATAAATGAGTTCAGAGTTGGCATAATAAAAATCAAATTATATAAACAAAGTTAACCATATAGGATAAACTTTGATATAAATCAGTTGATTTTTTTTTACGTTTTTTTTTTTTTTTTTAAATCATGATTTTATTGATTTTTTGAGTTTTTAAAGAAATAACGTCACCGTCTTTATATTTTTAAGTTCAAAATATCATAAGAAAACTTAATTAAAGAAAATAAATTAAAATTAATATAAATTTAGGCATTTTATTGGGCTGGGTGAAAAAATTAATCCGCACCCAATGATATTTCTTGCTAAATTATTAAAACCTGCATCGCTGTTTTACTTTTGGTTTTGAATTCTGGCTTGAGATATTTACTGTAAAAGGAGGGTGAGTTATATAAATTTTTTTAATTTTAAAATTTCAATAGTCGTTTTTTTTTTCATTTAATTATTATTTTTCTTTCTTTCTTTAATTATTTTTTTTTCAAGCTGTACGAGTAAGACCGTGACGTAACAGCCCTTATTAATCGTAAATTTCATTTAATTAAATAAAATAAAAAATGAATATAAGCCATCTAGTATCTATAAATATAAACTTATTCAAAAAAGTTTATTGTAGTTAACTTGTTCCATAGAATTATGTAGTACTGTAGAGGTGAATAAAAAACAGGAACCAAAAAGGAAAAAAACTTGAGACTTGAAATGTGCCATGTCAGCATTCAGCAATCTACCAAAAAAATCTTTTTCCTTTCCAAGATGTTTTTTTTTTTTTTCTTCTTTCTTCTTCTTCTTTTTATAATGATTGATTTAATCGGACCAATTCACTTACATTTAATATTCTATTTAAAGCTCTAACTGTTTCTATTTACTTATTTTCTATTTTCTAATTATAGAAATTAATGTTTTATTTTTCTTCAAAATTTTAGTGATGAGTTCCAACCTTTAAAAATGAATATTTTTTTTTTTAATTATTTAATATTGAATATTTAAAAAAATAATTAATAAAAAAAAAAAAAAAAATAATAGCACAGAATCATAAAATATTTTTAAAAATAATAATTATAATGTAGTTAACTTGTTTTCTTTAAAATTTAAATATAGTTTATTGGTCCTATCAGTTGCATTTTCGTCATTTTTATATATATAAAAAAAAAATTAAAAAAATAGCTTGTACCTTTTTAAAAAAAAAAAATTAAATAACATACCTAACTAAGCTAAATAACTAATTATATTTACTATATTTATATTAATTATTACTCAGGCGAATAAGCTTGCTAATAAAAAGAGATAACTAAAAAAAAAAAAAAAAAAAAAAAAAAATTTTTTTTTTTTAAATAAAACAAAATTTTAAAAAATCTAGTTTTAAAATGATTCATATCTAAAATAATAAAAAAAATTCCCCATCCCTGAATCTGTATCATATGATTTTTATTATGCCAAGCCTGTAGTCAGATGGAAGATCGAAACGTCGATAGTGTTTTTCTAGTGAAACAACTACATGTTTGCAACTTTCTTTCCAATCCTTTTTATATTATATTATATATATATATATATATATATATATATATATATATATATATATATATATATATATATATATATATATATATATATATATATATATATATATATATATATATATATATATATATATATATATATATATATATATATATATATATATATATATATATATATATATATATATATATATATATATATATATATATATATATATATATATATATACACTATGTTTTATCTCAAAAGTTTTCTTTTTATTCTCCCCCAAGGGTCTTTATAGTGGGCCCCCAAAGATCCGGGACCTCCCCGCATTACGAAGTCCGAGGGGGCTTCATCGCCGCCACTGTGCATTTATATATATGTTTAACAGTACAATCCTAAAATTTAAACGATCAAGCATAAATAGTAATTAATCCTAATCAGTTTGTTTTGTTTTTTTTAAAGCTCGTACTTCAAGGGGTTGTCCAATTCAAGAAGGAGAGCTCTCCAGGAAACTGCTTCGTTGGATCCTCAAACAAATTTGTCCGCAAGTTTGAAATCATGACTTTCACCATACGCGAACACCAATCACCCTGGTGTTCGAGCCACAGGTATAACAGTAATTATGAAACAGTTCAATGAAAAAAAAATTTTTTTAAGGTTTATTAATTTCGGTTAAATCCTTTAGGTTGTATATGGACTATTGTCCATTTCAGAGTAGAAGAATTTGGTTGCGTCATTGGTGTTTTGCTCATTATGAATAACATTTTCTCTCCCCCTATCCTCACCCAAAGCTTTTTAGCTACACAGTATAATAGAAGAGTCAACCAACATTCAAAAAAGTACATACATGTACTGTAGGTAACTTGAGGTACAGTTTTTGGTGTAGGTTCTAAGATATTCAATTTTAAGGCAATTTTTTTTAGTCCCAACATAGTAATAGTTTAATATTAAACAGTTAGAATAGCTTTTTGTTTACATTAAGGTTTCTTTATCTGAAAGGATAGTTATCTCAATCGTGTATACAATCTGTTGTCCAACTTCATTAGAAAGTTGAAAATTGGTTAACTATGCGCATTTTCCTTTTCTGTACTTCCACCATGACATTCTCATTATTTATGAATTTTAACATATTTAGTACCAAAATAGTAGTACAGTTTAATGTTAAACTCCGATGGAATAGCATCGTGAGGATACAATTGTGTAAGTTGCTTATACAATATATTGTCAGACTAGACTACAAGTAGAAAACTTATATAGCATATATTCAACTTAAGGTTTCTCGTCTCTCTTCTCTTTGATCACTTGATTATAAAGCAAATATAATTGGTTCCAATATTGTATCATGTTTAATAATAAAACTGCTTTGGAATAGCTCTAAAATACAGGACCGATCTATTTCATACAAGACTGTCGCGTTGTCCCTCGACAATGCTTAACTCAAATTTAACAGGATACTTGTATAGTCATTGACATTCTTCTTCAGTCTATCTTGGTCCTGTAAATCGAATAAAATTTGAGCCGTCACACCTTTCGTGATTGTGGTAACCCTCAAAATATGACGACTATCTACCATTTCAAATTATCGAGCTGTGATAGTAAATCAGGTTTCTTCTCCTGTAGGATATGACAAGTGAACGAAGGATTCGTGGTTTGATGACTATCATTCAATTGAAGGATACTGAACCAGTGATCAGCACTGGAATTGGAACTCTTTAATATTTTTACATCACAGACGTATCACAATCTTCATAGAAATTAAAATGTTAATGCATTACCCAAAGAATATAATCCATTACTACTATAAAAATAAAATCAATCAGTTAATCCTCAAAAAGGTAATGAAAACAATTCCAAAACTATATCTCTACCATTTTAAAAGAATCTCTAATAATAAAATGTCTAACTTGCCACTTGATAGAAAAAGTTAAAAAAAAAAAAAAAAAAAAGTACTTCCACCTCCTGCTACGCTAGTAGATAGCAAACTAAACAATCATTAGACCCAATCTAAACTAGCTACCTTCTAAAGACTTTCAAAAACTTTAAATCCACTTTAATTAACCTATAACTTAAGTTTTCTTTGCAACAAAAAAGAGAATATGGAAGGTAATGAAGTATAGGTCATTTGTATTACAATTACTCATTATGAAACCAAGAAAAAAAAAGTGGGGTGGGGTGTGGGGGGTTTAATTTCTTCCCTTGCCTAAAAAAATGTGGACTTTGCCTGTGTCATGTCATGTCATATTTATAATTTAAGAGCAAAAACTTCCTTACACAACTATGAGTCTACAACTATTATTATCAAACTTCCATTAAAACAATAAATTTTATTAAATATTTTGAACAGTATGGCATAAAATGGATAATATACATTTAATATCAAAATCACGTCTGTATATATTTAAACAAAAAAAAAAAAACAAATGACAAATATTTTTTTTCAAAAATTTTTTTTTTTTTTTTTTTTTTTTTTTTTTTTTTTTTTTTTTTTTTTTTTTATATATATTTTTATTTTTTATTTTTTAAAAAGAAATCAAAGTTCAAAAATGAACTTTAATGATCACCTTCTCAAAGCCGTAGCAGATTAGGATCTTCTGAAGAAGGGAATGGTGTGTCTGCCCTTTTACAAATTTATAATAATTTTAAAAACAATTTCCCTTTGCACAAGGTTTTGTAATTATAAGTTAAAAGGGAATTAGCCTCTTTACAAGGCCTTCAACACCATTCCCTGCAAAACCAAAAAATTCCTCCTATTCAACCACGACTTTGGTAGTCATCTTAAATTATATAAAAAGGGAATTTGTTACGACTTTCAAATAAATTAACTTTATCACAAATTTGCAATAAAATGCAGTTGTATTTACAAATCTAATTAACAAGCAAGGATTCTAACAGTTCTCGGCTATATAAATAAAAATCTTGGGCTAACTTCCTCCCATAGGGGAGCCAAGTACGACCAACTTCGTACTGAAATTCCCAGTAAAAAGACCTTAATGTAGCTGTATTAACCCATAGGAATTCTCTAACAGGATTTAAATCTTTCCATAGAGCTACAACTGCTTCATTTCCCCAAAATTCTGCTTTTATTACACAGAACTGAGCTACTATAAAACTATAAAACCATCCTTACTCCGTCACAAATAAATGCTACAAATTTTGTTAACTCAAACTCTCGGACTCTACTAACAGTCTTAACTACTTCATTATAATAAGGGCTTAAATCTCCCGTAAGGGGTTCTAACGCCTGAACTGAAGTTGATATCAAGTTTCCCAGGGCACCCAGAGCCATAATTAACGTTTCTTGGATCTTGAGTAAAAAGGGTGCAACATAGGTCCAAACAGTCATAGAAGTGGATCGAATAGTTTCATACTTAACAGTTTCAGCTACCTTATTTTGAAGCAACTTAAAATTATTTATAAACCTAGGCCAGGACGCCTTGAGTCCCTCTTGCGATAAATCACCTTCTGTGTAAAGGATTAAACAGACAGACGCAGAAATAAGAACAGAACAAAATAAGAAAATGTTGATTAACCCAAGCCACGACCATCTCATGCTGCCTGTAAAGAAAAAAAAAAAAAAAAAAATATTATAGTTATACAGAATTTAGGAAGCAATCATCACCCCAGAAGTTTATTTAATCTTTGTTTATTATAATTTCAATTTGAAATATCCATATATTATAATTAATTATTCTTATTTTGTTTTGGCTGAACAAGGATATTACTATTATTATTATTATTATTATTATTATTATTATTATAGAAAGAACAAGAAGTAAGTCTTTATCTATACTTATCCTAAGATATTATGAAGTTTAATAAATACTTAAAAAATTTATATTATATCATTATTCATTACAAAAGTGCACATTCTTTAAAGACTAGAATGCTGAATCAGTATTATTTTTTTTTTTTTTTTTTTTTGTGTCAGTTCCATCATTCAAAAATAAGCAGCTCCGGATACTTTATTTTAATTAAAATAGTCTGGCTCCGAACACATTTATTTTATAGTAAATAATAAAAAAAAAATTTTTTTGACTCCCGACCGTCATATATGTTAATTATATAATTTATTTTTTATTCATATTAAAAATATTTTACTTAAAAAAAAAAAAAAAAAAAAGGCAGTTAGAAGCAGTCTACCATGGCAAAAAGGGTAGAGTGATTGACTTACGCGCTTAGAGGCGCCAGTTCGATCCAGCTTGGGTATCCATAGGTATACACTACCTAGAAAGTTCCTCTCCTCGAATAGGGAAATGCCCGTGAGATGTGAACTTTTTATTTAAAAATAAAAAATAAAAAAAATAAAATATAAGCACCTGTTGTCGAGTTTCCATTTCCTCTGCCTCCAGAAACCCTTTTGTCAGCCTCTCTTCTAGAAGGTTTACCATTAAGATAATCACTCTGAAGAGGTGATGGCACCTTCTGCTTTCTTTGTTGTTGTTCAAGATGATGCTGTTTTGCCTGTCTCCCTCTTGACTCACCTGAATCTGTTCTTTGCTTCTCTTTCCAAACAGATTTCTTATCACTTTTCTTCTTATCTTCCTGAACCTGTTTTGCCATCTCGTCTCCTATAATCATAAAACACAAGTACTTCTAATAATAATAATAAACGAAATAATCATAATACAAGACAAATTAGAGAACAAAATAAACTTCCTTACACATAAATTAGTGGAAGAGTGGTAACAACAAGGCTACACAGCCAGAACTATGAAACATAGAGCACACACACAAAAAAAAAAACTTACTATATTTATAATTTGTGACTAAGTGAAAATAATAGTGCCCAGATCTGGAGTCAAAGATGGCATAAAATTATATTATTTTAAAAATTATATTACCATGCTCAACATAATGTTTTTCTTACATACACAAACACTTCAAAATAAAAAGTAACCATTTCACTGATCTTTCAAAACCAAAGGGAATTATTACAACAAAGGAACTATAAAAAAAAAAATAATTAAATAAATACTAATCTTATTTCCCACATATTTAATAAGTAAAAATTTACTTTTAAATTATATCATTTACGATATCAATGATTTGTGGTACATAATATACATATATATATATATATATATATATATATATATATATATATATATATATATATATATATATATATATATATATATATATATATATATATATATATATATATATATATATATATATATATATATATATATATATATATATATATATATATATATATCTCATCAAGAAGTTGATTTGATAGATAACTAGGCAAGTACATCCCATTTGATAACAAGAAAAGTTGACAAAGATGGAACAAAAATTCGTCATAAAATTTTCTGGAAGAGTTTGATGTATCTGATTTATTTATTTACTTTTCGTTTAATTAAAATATTCATTTTTAAAGGGCAGGGCACTATTGTAGTAAAGTTCTCTTAAATATTATTTCCTATTATCCACGCAAGGAATCAAAACTCGAACCTTTGATATCTAATCGCTCTACTGTACCCTCAATACCCTAAATATTATCTAGACTAGAAGGAAATACATATAATAAATATTTAAACGAACTCAGCCCTTTTGTGTTTTCGGTGTTAAAAAAAATAAAAAATAAAAACTTTCAGGAAATCTAAGTTATATCATGCACAACTGCATTTTAAAAAAGGGTCAGAGATGGAGATGGAGCCAAAAGAAAAAAAAGAAAAATTTACTGGTTCTACAGCCATGTATGTTTCCAGGCCTTTCCTACTTTAATTTCTTCTACAAAATTTTGTAACATTAATCACGATAAACTCATCTCCAAAAAAAACGAAAAAATTTCTCTTTCGGATATTAGCCTAAAGCCCTTAAATAAAACTATCACATTCTACATATCTAATAAAACAAACCTCAGAAACATTTATGAACACATTGAATGTCTATTTCTCTTTTTATATTTACTTGATTAATTTGATGTTTTAAAGCCTCAACCACAATCCCAACCACCCCCCCTGTCCAGCTACTTTTAGTTCACCATAAATTTATATGCTCACCCAATTTTTCATCCCCATCTTCACTCTCTTCTATTCCATCCTCTCTCTCCCCCTCTAATCAACCATCTTCACTCTCTTCTATTCCATCCTCTCTCCCTCTAACCAACCATCTTCACTCTCTTCTATTCCATCTTCTCTCTCCCTCTAACCAACTTCTTTATTTTCACTCACAATAAAAGACCACCTCCTCCCCCCCCCCCCCAAATTTAATCTCTACA
>SEYY01008541.1:97500-100000 GCA_009176605.1 Armadillidium nasatum | reverse complement strand
CCTTTAACCTGACCAGATTCCCGATTTTTCCCTACCTCTGGTGGAAATTATAGTAGGTCTCCGGCTTTTGCAAACCAGAGGTGAAATAATATATATATATATATATATATATATATATATATATATATATATATATATATATATATATATATATATATATATATATATATATATATATATATATATATATATATATATATATATATATAATTTTTTTTTTTATTTTTTTTTTTTTTTTACAGAACGCCACCACTGAATAATATATATATATATATATATATATATATATATATATATATATATATATATATATATATATATATATATATTATATATATATATATATATATATATATATATATATAATGGGATTTAAAAGCTGCTAACAGAGAGTTAATAAATTAATTTAAAACACCTCAAAATACCCCATAAAATATCTATTTATTTTTTTCTTTAAAACCTAAATGATATAATAAAGTATTTCTATTCACTCTTATTTTATGTGTGTGTGTGTGTGTGTGTGTGTGTGTGTGTGTGTGTGTGTGTGTGTGTGTGTGTGTGTGTGAATATGTTGTACCCACTTGTGTGCGGACTTAAGTAATGATTACATGATTCTGAAGTTAAATTCTTATGGTAATGGTTATTGAGTGATATATATATATATATATATATATATATATATATATATATATATATTATATATATATATATATATATATATATATATATATATATATATATATATATATATATATATATATATATATATATATATATATATATATATATATATATATATATATATATATATATATATATATATATATATATATATATATATATCAAATCAAAATCGCCCCCAGGAAGGGTTATTAGCCCTGTCAGTAGGTTCATTCGAGGATGAAACAAGGGTTTCATGGGCCGACGGCAAACATCCGTAGGCTGTCCAGGCCTATCGTGTTTGCAGATTTTGAATCCCACCAGCAGCAAGCACTCCGCTGGTGTACTTATTGCTCATAAGTAGGCGGAGCTAATCGCAAGAGAGAACTGCTCAAGTTTCTCTACTCCAACCCGGCCTCGAACCCAGGTCTTTCGCTTGCTAAGCGAGTACTCGATCGACTAAGTTACGGAGCTGTTTATATATATATATATATATATATATATATTATATATATATATATATATATATATATATATATATATATATATATATATATATATATATATATATATATATATATATATATATATATATATATATATATATATATATATATAGGGTTTGTGGTTTATGAAGTGGGCGTTTTAATTACTTAATTGCAAGGGAGATGAAATATCGACATGTTTTAATATATTCTCGTTATAGCATTGTCTGTATTTAATAATATATATATATATATATATATATAATATATATAATATATATATATATATATATATTATATATATATATATATATATATATATATATATATATATATATATTATATATATATATATATATATATATTGGAGTGCTCGTAGTTCAATTGACCATATTTGTATATTATATCGTTGAGTGAATATTCGTAGGGTAGTGTCACTAGTCAACTAATTTTGAGGGGCATTAAGGACGGTCAACTGTTATGGAGATTTTCCTAAGTCATTAAGGCATCCTCAAAGGATAAGTTGATCGTTCTCAAAATTCTTGCATTACTAAATCCTTAGTAGTAAGCATATTTGAATGTTCCTTCGCATTTATTAAAAATAAGTCCTTTAAAATTATTGTCTAAATCACGGCAGGATTCGAATCAATTTAATTTGTGATTCGAACAAACTGTATTTTAGGAACTCTGAAGTTAGGCATATTTTTGTCTAATCAGCAAATTGTCTAGCGTTATTTTCTCATTGTTCTGATCCCTAAATGGTCTGATCAATACCATTTCATTAGTATGAGGTCAACATTTGTAAGTAATTTACACGTATGCACAAAAATGGGAGGTTCCGTCTTTTGTACCCCGACCCGTGAGTGGTGACTAAATTAATTATAAATATATTTAATAGCCATGAAATGTAAGCTACAATCCAATTTGTAGATCGCATGATAAATTAGTACACTTCAAAAATTGTCCTAACGAATTGTTGGGACAAGTCGTAAAAATGTCGCAATAAAATTTTCAATAGAGAAAAGACATGTTAAGCATAAGAAAGTCGCTTCACCGATTTATTTTTTGAAAAAATAACTGAAAAATTTGTTGTAACATTTCTGCCACTTGTCCCAACGATTCGTTAGGACAATTTTAGCAGTGGCAAATACCACCCTCTTCAATAGTCCTTCCCAGTGGAGTCGTAACAGGGTGTATTAAAAAATTGATATATAAATAATACATACATAAAACTATACAAGAAATTCTGTATAAATTAATACAAACATCAAATAATACTTTTGCACGTTAAAAATTGGTAATTATGTTGTTGCACACACCAATTCATATTCATACAACTTTATCGCCATGTATTC
>SEYY01008541.1:45000-47500 GCA_009176605.1 Armadillidium nasatum | reverse complement strand
GCCACAAGCGTTTCCTTTCCGTAGAAGGGGTCTTTCCTGCGGAAGACTTGAAGAGATAGGAGAGGATACAGAGATAAGAAGGATGATCGGAGGAACCCAGAGGAGGAAAGAGTTTAACAGTATAAGGAGAAGGATTAGAAGTTAGGAAAAGGTCTAGAACGTTGGGTTCATCTCCAAGACGATCAGGGATACGAGTAGGGAGCTGCACCAACTGCTCAAGGTCGTTTTGGATAGCGAAAAGGAAGGCACGTTCACCAGCTGTATCATGAGAACTAGAAGAAAGCCATTGGCGGTGGTGAACATTGAAATCACCTAAATATGATGATTTCAGAGAAAGGAGAAGAAGAGAGAATGTGTTCTATTTTGGAGTTTAAATAGTCGAAGAATTTAGCATAGTCAGTAGAATTTAGGAGATAAATAAACTGAACAAATGAATTTAGTCGTAGAGTGGCAAGAGAGCCTAAGCCATAAGGTGGAAAATTCGGAAGACTCCAAATTAGAGACACGAGAACAAACGACATCGTTGCGCACATATGCACAACAACCGCCTTTGGCTGAAAATTGAGGATAGAGACAGTAGGAGGAAACAGAATAGGGTTTGCTATCAGAACGCTCAAACATCTGAGTTTCGGTCAAAAATAAGAGGTGAGGTCTAGAAGAAGAGAGGTGATGTTCAACAAAGTGGAAATTAGAGTGCAGACCGCAAATGTTGCAGAAATTAATGAAAAAATAGACCGTGCACCAGGACAAGAAGCCGGCCGCCGAGTCCTGGTGGCACCAACCCCATCACCGGAGGCCACCAACTCCCAAGTGGTGATGGGGGAAGGGGTGGATGAGGGACTATTTTTGGAAGCCGCCCCCCGTGGCTTCTCCGAGGCTACCGAAGTTGACGCCATTTTTGATTTTATTTTAATTATTTTTAAGATGTGTTAGAAATGTTTTATGTATGTAAAGGAGAGCCACTCCGTGTAGATAGAAGGTGAGCGCGAAAGGGAGCGAACCATTGGGCACCGGGATGAGATAGGAGTACCTTTAACATCCCGTATACCCAACAGGGGGTAATCTCATCGCTTCGGGAGCGCTACTTCCCTCCCCCGTATATATATATATATATATATATATATATATATATATATATATATATATATATATATATATATATATATATATATATATATTATATATATATATATATATATATATATATATATATATATGTGTGTGTGTGTGTGTGTGTGTGTGTTTACGTGTGTGTGTGTGTGTGTTTGCGTGTGTGTGTGTGTGTGTGTGTGGTATTTGTACTAGTATTAAAATATTTTGAATGAAAATTTATTTAAGTGTTCAAAAGACACTAATAAATCTCCATCTCGTTCGTAAGGAAAAGAAGAATTTTATTAACTTTTTTTAAATAATTTTAAAATTAAAAAATAGCTGAAGGAAATTCTCTCTTAAAAAATAATAATAATAATAATAATAATAAAAATAATAATAATAATAATAAATAATAATAATGAAAATAATAATAATGATAATGATAAAATAATAAATAATTATAAAATTATATAATAATAATAATAATAATAGTAATAATAATATTAAATAAGAAGAAGAAAAAAGATGAAAAATAAAATAAAAATATTCGTTTTGAATTAATTAATAATAAATAATATGATTATTATAAAAATAAAAAAAAAAAAAAAAAAAAAAAAAAAAAAAAAAAAAATAAATAAATATATAAAATATATATATATATATATATATAATATATATATATATATATATATATATATATATATATATATAATATATATATATATATATATATATAATATATATATATATATATATATATATATATATAGTGAATGAGTCTTCCATCGGTTTTGTATGGGCTTGAAGCATGTATAATGGATGTTTAGACCAGGAAAAGATTGGAAGTTTGTGGGATTGAGGGAAATATGTTGTTTAAGGAGAGTAGATAAGATTACGAACGAAAGATTAAGGTAGATATGTGGATGGAAGAAGGGAATAGTGGTCAAAGCAGAGAAGGGCGTATTAAGGTGGTTTGGGCATATGTGTAGGATGAATGAAGATAGGATGGTGGGTAGAATGGGGTGAGATCATAGGTGGAATAGGGAAGGAGGAGGGGAAGGCCAAAGTCGAGATGGATAGATGGGAAAGGAAGATTTTTTGGGGGAGGGGTCTGTAAGTGGAAGATGGTAGGAGAGTTGCTGAGAACAGAGCGAGCTGAAAGGCGGTAGTAAATGGGAGTGGGAGGTAGGAGGTGTGGGTGTGGGTCTGTGTGAGGAAATTATGGCTGGCAACACCACACGAGAGTGAGAAGGGTGATTAGTGAAATAAAATAAAATAAATATATATATATTCAAGTGTCTACAGCAAACTCTAAATGATAAATAGATGCGTTTATAAGTTTGTCCAACAGACACTGTTATTCATCATTTGCACACCCCTTCCACTACTTACTTAATTACAAACGCTT
>SEYY01008541.1:30000-32500 GCA_009176605.1 Armadillidium nasatum | reverse complement strand
GGAGAAGTTTTTTTTTTTGCTGTTGAATCCTTTATGTTCTTTTCTGGACTGTATTACATTCAAAATATGCTCGTCTGTTTTCATATCCAATTCTTACTTGTAACGCTTGTGTAACTACATTTACTGTATGCTTTACACCCTGGCTGTGGCATGGAAACAAAACAGTGTTAATTGGCTCATTTACAAATTGTTTTATTTCGTCAATTGTTAAATCCTTTAAAACAGGAGTCTAGGTGACTGTTTCCTTTTCCCAATCAATAACTTTTGAATAATCATCTGCATTAAAGTTTAGTGTTTTAGACACTTTAAAAACTCTTGCATTGGAATTCCTTGCTCTAGCTTGAATAATTCGTTGAACAACTAAATCTCTTATCTATTTTCTTGTGTCCGCTAACATTGAAAGTAATATATTATCAGGATGAGCGAAGTACGAGTTGTTTCTTAGTACACGCTCCATAATCATAACAAGATTTTTGTCCACGTCTTTAAGTAGGCATATCAGGTACAAAAATTTACGTGCACCATTAGTTGTCTTTGGATGTGACTTTATCCAAAACCACCCTGATGCGTAACCTTTTATTTTTATATTTATTAAATTTTGAAGAGCTTGGCTAAGATGTTTTGTGGAAACATAACCCCAAGATCGTGTTTGCTTTTGCTAGCCATCTGGCATGATGTAGGGTGCCTGGAAATTTCTTGGCTAATGATGGCGATATATTCCCTGATTTTATACTAATACACATTCCATACAAAAATTTTTGGTCAGTGTTAATTTGTTTAATGATATATTCGTGGATTTTTTCAAGGTTGCTGTTTACAAGTTCAAAATCAACTATCTCCAGCTGAATGACATCTTCAATTTTATTTCCAGTGGTACCCTTAAAAGTTTTTGGTCCTTATGTTTGTCCATCAGTTGCCTCGAATATATGTCTGAATGGAAGTTCATTTGCATGTAAAAGGCAAATTAACCACTATATCGGTCTTTCCAAATATATTTCAATCAATCTCAAAACTCCACCAACTCTTCCAGTGTTAACTGGAGTCCTATCGCAAAGAATAGCTTTAAGGGAAATCTCGCTATTAGAATCAGTTAAGAAGGTTATTATTTCATCAGTAATAGATCGGGCCTTGGCAGAATCTAGTGTAACATGAGTCATGTAAATATCATCTATTTCTTTAATAATAACAATGTTCTTTCAATTCAGTTCCATCTTTTCTTTTAGTTTGATCTTTCCCACCCTCAAATCTAATGCATTCAATTTGTGTGTTATCAAATTTCATTCAGATGGTATTCTTTTTGCCAACACCTTTCTTCTCCCTTTCAACTTTTTTTATATCTAACATATTACTTTTATTCAATATCCCTATATCCTTTAATGCTGCAATGACTATATCAGAAGTGACCCTATAGCTTACAGCAAAACTTGTCAGCTGTTATCGCTAAATGTTTTTACACAAATCTATTCTGAGAATTTTTCCAAAGTTCAAATTCTGGAAGAAATTCTTCATCGTTTTCGTTTTTCTCTATTTTCAATATCTCTTCTTCCATAACATTTGTACTTGTGTGTGTGTGAATATGCTGTATGCCTTACATAGCTAAACAGGAGATTGGGAATAAATTACATTTAAGACACGTTGAGATTCATTTTAGAATCGAGAATAACGTAAAGATGAGTTAAAGTGTGCGAGGGGTAGGGGGGGTTGCACAACTTTGAAATTTTGCACACAGTATCAGACCATGATACTAACCCCTATGCATAGCGTACAATTTAAAAATTGACATTAGTCTTTTATATTAGTCTTTTACCCCACAATTTTTAAATTGAAAATATACGTTAAAATATCTGAATATCAACCTCACTGATTTTAATTTATCTAATATTTATTTATTTATTTATTTATTTATCGTCGTGTATTATATAATTCACATACTCTTTGTTGGGAGAAGGCTAAAAATTCACATAAATTTTAACCGAGAGTTGGCGGAATTGTTTCGTTTCTGAATCAAATCAATGGCTGATTTGTTCCGATAAATGGGGTTTGAAAATGCGAAAGTCAAAGGAAGTGAGTGCATGAAAAAATAGTCATAACAGTTAATCTGGAGTCAGAAAGCTGAACTTTGAAGTAAGGGTTCTGTGTGGAAAGACGAGCCGAACAAGATCTCCCCGAAGAGGGAGGTTTACTACTAGAAGACTCAGTAGAACAGCGTCCTATGTAATATTGATATTATATAACGAGAATGAAAAACAGTTCGATAGCCATAAATATTTGGGGAAAGTAAATGAGACAGTCTTGATGAAATATAGCTTGTACTAGTTTCTGGAGTTTGAAGACGACGGTAATTTCTGAAGGTAGCACCCCAGAGGAGAATAGAATGAACACAAGAAGAATTAAATCAAGGTTTGCTAAATTCAGTTGAAGGAAAAGAGTATAGAATGTAAACCTCTATGCCAGAGAGAATCAACTAGGCTGAGCCCTCAATTTTCTCCGAGGACTCCTC
>SEYY01008541.1:20000-22500 GCA_009176605.1 Armadillidium nasatum | reverse complement strand
AATAATAATAAATAATAATCATATTAATATTATATATATATATTAATATATATATATATATATATATATATATATATATATATATATATATATATATATATAATATATATATATAATATATATATATATATAATATATATATATATATATATATATATATATATATATATATATATATTTAAAACACTAAAATATCTCACTTATTTTTGAAATAAAATAGAAAAAAGAAATACTAAATACAATAATGGACTACGTTTCAGTCCCAGAACACAGCACCTTCTTCAGGTTCAATATGATTTGATAGACGAGAAAATACTTCGTCCAGACTAAAAACAGAAGCAATCTTGTCATATATATATATATATATATAATATATATATATATATATATATATATATATATATATATATATATATATATATATATATATTATATATATACACACACACACACTCGTATATGGAGCATTTTTTCCAACAATAACTATTTACGTTTGATCTTAAAGAAGTATAAATATAAGGTTGGCATTGAAGTCAAATATTGAAGAAAGAGTGAAGGCTTTGTTCACGTTTTCCTTTGATCCATTATTGAAGAAGATCTTTACGTAATTAGCTTTATCTCTACTATAAATATATACTTAGGAATTACTCTATGGGTTTTCTCTCTCTCTCTCTTACTCGGTTTTTGCCTTTATCTCTCTCTCTCTCTCTCACTCGTTTTTTACCTTATCTCTCTCTCTCTCTCTCTCTCTCTCTCTCTCTCTCTTTCTCGTTTTTTACCTTTACCTTATCTCTCTCTCTCTCTCTCTCTCTCTCTCTCTCTCTCTCACTCCTTTTTTGCCTTTATCTTATCTCTGTCTCTCTCTATCTCCCTCTTTTACTCGTTTTTTGCCTTTATCTTATCTCTCTATTTTTATTTCTTTCCTCTCTCTCTCTCTCTCTCTCTCTCTCTCTCTCTCTCTCTGTATACTCTTCTTATTTCAGTCCTTTATCTGTATTTTTATTTTACTTTATTATATATATATATATATATATATATATATATATATATATATATTATATATATATATATATATATATATATATATATTATATATCTATTATATAATATATATTATTAGAAAAACACTATTCTGGTCGATGGTGACGACGTGTCCAGATACACGGCGTTTGAAAGTATGCAAGTCAAAGGAAGTTGGAAAAACAGATAAAGGGAGTATGTTCCAGACTTTACCAGTAGAGTACATGTTAGAGTTCAGTCTTGTGTCAGAGAGTTGGACAGAGAAAGGATGAGACTGTGTAGAAAGTCGTGATGCATGAGCCCTTCTCAATGGAGGAGGTATGTGATGTGCGAGTTCAGAAGAACAATGTCCATTGTAATAGTGATAGTATATAGAGAGTGATGCAACAATTTGATGGGATGAAAGATTGGAGAGAGTAAGAGCAAAAGAGTTGATGAGACGAAATGCCCTAGACTCCACCTGCTCAAGGAGAGCTGTATGAGCGGAGCCACCCCAGATGTGTGAAGTATACTCCATACAGGGACGAACAACACCCCTATATAGAGCAAGCAACTGGGGTGGCGTGAAGTAATTCTGAAAATGGGACTGTAGTTGGAGGGATCCCCTTCTTCGGCACAGGCTGAATGGCGCACGTTCCAGCAAGAAGGGAAAGTTGAAGTAGAAAGGAAGGAGAAATAGTTTACAATTTTGAGAACCGCAGAGGAATACCATCAGGACCGTACGCCTTCTTAGTATTAAGCTCAGAGAGAGTAGAAATAACGTCTTTAGAATGAAATTATAATTTTAGACATGAATGATTAGGACTGAGAGGAGAATAGCTTCAATCGCCTAAGGTGAATTAGGCAAGGTTTGAGTGAAGAGTTCAGCTTTAGAAGAAGGTAAAACAGCAGTTGAGTCGTCGAAAGATACAAAGGAGGGAAGAGGAAGAACAAAGCTAGAGTTGACATTTTTTTTTGCAAAATGCCAGAAAGAGCGTGAAGAAGAGGAACCAGAAAGATTATTGCATTTTTACGGAAAATGAGTTTTGTGTTACGAAGGAAGATTTTGCACAATTCCGGGATGAAATATAAGATGCATGAGTTTCTAGAGTTTAAAGACAACGAAAATCTATGAAGCCAGAATTCCTGCTACGAATAGCACGAGAACAGATAGAGTTAAACCAAGTTAGGTTTAGTTGAAGGTAAAGAAAATGGTATGTAAGCCTCTACGCCAGAGAGAATTACCTCCGTTATGCGCTTTACACATTCCGAGGGACCCTTCCCACGAAAACAGTAATCTTTCCATGAAAAATCAAAAAAGTACGACCGCAAGTCCGACCAGCTTGCGGCACCTGAAGTGCCTCAAACGTTTCCTTTCAACAGAAGGGGGTCTTTCCTGGAAGACTTGGAAAAGATAGGAGGATACAGAGATAGGAAGTGATCGGAGAACCCAGAGAGGAAAGAC
The DNA here is from genome assembly GCA_009176605.1 of Armadillidium nasatum. Lineage (NCBI taxonomy): Eukaryota > Metazoa > Arthropoda > Malacostraca > Isopoda > Armadillidiidae > Armadillidium > Armadillidium nasatum. The sequence goes on along the minus strand of SEYY01008541.1, from coordinate 20,036 downwards.
TTAGCGTATAAGGAGAAGGATTAGAAGTTAGAAAAA
>SEYY01008541.1:10000-12500 GCA_009176605.1 Armadillidium nasatum | reverse complement strand
TCATTGGCAGCATTTTTGACTCTATACATCACTATATATATATATATATATATATATATATATATATATATATATATATATATATATATATATATATATATATATATATATATATATATATATATATATATATATATATATGGTGCGGAGAGACATGAATCAAGATGATCAAGGAGAAGAAAGGAATTTTGTAAAGATTTTGGGATGGAGGATAACTTAATGAAGGAAATAGGAATGAGGATCAGTAAAAAAAAAAAAAAAAAAAAAAAAAAAAAAAATTTTTTGATAATATTGATGGTCAGAAAACAGGTTTGCTAAACAGAACATTTAGGAAGATAAAATTCTTTTTAATTTTTTCGGTAACGTTTCGGAGTGAGAAACGATGCGACCTGGAACTTGATCGAAAAATCCAGAGGAAAATGAAAATAATAATAATATATAGAACTTTACTATACAAATAGGACTATATTAATACCATGACTTGCCTACAGGTACGAGTCAAGGGCATTTAACACCAAAGCTACACTGCAGAAATTGTCCCAAAGAATTGTTGAGAGATGTGGCAAAAATGTCAACAAAATTTTTTGTTTTTTTTTTTAAGAAAATAAATCAGTGAAGCTACTTTCTTATGATTAACATGTCTTTTCTCTATTGAAAATTTTACTGTCACATTTTTTTTGCACATCACACTGCAAAAATTGTAAACGAATAATTGGAAAGTGCAAAAAATGTCACAATTAAATTTTAAATAGAGAAAAGTCTGTTAGCATAAGAAAGTCGCTACAATTTATTTCTAATAAAAAAATAACTGAAAAAAAAAATTTTTTTATTTTAAAAAAATATCTAATATATTAAACAATATATATATATATATATATATATATATATATATATATATATATATATATATATATATATATATATATATATATATATATAATATATATATATATATATATATATATATATATAGAGAGAGAGAGAGAGAGAGAGATATGCTTAACTTCATGTGTATAAGTTTCCATGTATTTCTGTGTATGTGTGTGTGTGTGTGTTTGTGTATGTATGTGTGTGTGTGTGTGTGTATGTATGTGCTTGGACATCTCTACAAATCTCTTTTGAAAGAGGTCGTTCATTTTACATGTATCCAATTAATTATAAACAGATGAACGTCTATGTACACATATATTGTGAACGTCCATGAACGTATACTCAAAATTATGTGCGACTCTTCATAAAAACTAGAAGTCCATGTCGGAAAAAAAAAGGTTTAATAAATATTATTAATGCATTCCCAAGTGACGGTGGGTTATCAGTGGGCCCCACTGGGTATAGAAGATTGTAATCATATCTGAATCATAATACCCTATACTATCTAAGGAGGATTATTTGATTATAATATCGGATTATCCGATTATATTATCCGATTATCGGTTCCTATATCCGATTCGTCGAAGATTAAATTTCCAAGAAGATTTTTGAATTAGTAAAGATTAAAAAGAAGAAGAATCAAATTTGAAGATATTATATGAATATTATATTCTTATATACAATTTCATTATACCTTTTATTTGGCAGTGATATAAGATAACAGCTGATTTGCCTTTTATTATAAAGCTATTTTATTAAAAGATTAACGTAGGAGTAACACACACACACACACACACACACATATATATATTATATATATATATATATATATATATATATATATATATATATATATATATATATATATATATATATATATATATATATATATATATATATATATATATATATATATATATTCTCGCTTGTAAATGTTAAATGTTTATGTGTATGTTTATGTGTATATACGTGATCATACGTGATTTATTTTAGTAAGAAACTGCATTGATTATTTGTATAAAATGTTGCAAATATTTACCTAGGAATCTTTGGGCTTCCCCCTTTACACCCTTTCCCTCCGAACCCTTCCCCCCACCCATGCTCCTCCCCCGTTGCCAAAAAAAAATTTCACATTTACAGAAATTCAAGATTTTTACCAAAAAAAAAAAAAAAAAAAAAAAAAAAAAAAAAGGTTTTGATAAGGAATTGTGTTTGTAATTAAATAAATAAAAAATATATAAATAAAAATTAAAAATAAAATAAATAAAAATTTAAATAAAATTAAAAAAATAAAATAAAATAATAAATAAAATGTACATAGTATTAAAAAAAAATTAAATTTAATTTTTAATAGATTATAAATAATTAAATAAAGAAATAAGCGAAAATTTATAAATTCAAAAATAATTACATTAATTTATCAATAAAAAAAAGATAATCAATAAGTACAGGTATGAAATAAAGAAAAAGGAAAAAAAAATGATGAAAAGTATTAATATATAGTCAAAGAGATAGATAAATAAAAAGATAGATAGATAGGTTTGTTGCTATATATATATATATATATATATATATATATATATATATATATATATATATATATATATATATATATATATATATATATAGA
>SEYY01008539.1:37500-42500 GCA_009176605.1 Armadillidium nasatum | reverse complement strand
AATAATCTTTATTTTTCTTTGATTGTGTTGTTGGGGTCGCGGGTTATGGATGATTATAATATTTCTTTAAAACATTCGTTCATTCATACTCTTTAAACTTATGGTCTATTTTATAGGGATAATCATAAAATAATAATAATAATAAAATAAATAATAATCAAATAATAATGAAAAATAAAACTCAAAAGAATATATATATATATATATATATATATATATATATATATATATATATATATATATATATATATATATATATATATATATATATATATATATATATATATATATATATATATATATATAATAATAATAATAATAATTAGGTAACAACGTGAATATTTTAAAGGGTTAAACACATACCTTACTTCCCTCCATGGTTAGTAAATTTGTAAAATTAGTAATGGGATGTGTATATGTCTTAATTGTATAAATAGGTTCTCTTTCTTATTTGTTTTTCTTTTCAATTCTTGGTTGCCAGTACTCCAAAAGGTTCCCTGTTAAAATGTACATATTGTAACCTTGAAACATATGAAATATACAAATGTTCATTATATCATGGTTTTGGTTTTATAATTAATAACAAATACTCCATCTATATCTACCTTGGATAAAGGAAAACTTATTTAAACTTCAGTCTATGGTTATGACTATGTGGTCCTAAATCTCCTCCACAAATAGGGGTTTGTACTCCTCGGGGAATTAATCTTCATCAACTTTTATTTTTGTCTTCCTCAACTTCAATGAAGGCTTTTAATCATTATTTAGTTTTTGTCTTCTTTTCCTTCAATAATATTTTTAGATCTTATATATTTATATTATAACATTCATTTCTTTAGATCTTATGTTTTTGTCTACAACTTTGTTTAAAACTTAGATAAAAAAGTAATTACTATCTGAAACATAGAAAACTAGAGAACATGCATAAAAAAAAAAAAAAAAAAAAAAAAAAAAATATATATATATATATATATATATATATATATATATATATATATATATATATATATATATATATATATATATATATATATATATATATATATATATATATAAGATTGAGCCAAGTACTAGTTTTTCAGTATCATTACATTTTCCAGATACAACATCTATAAATACATTAAAGTCTGAGAAAACTAAGTCTACAAACATTCAGGAGAGCATGAATGTTAAAGCTCCACTTTGACTAAGTCAGCCTGACTCCTCAAATATATCAGATGAATTATTTTTATAATTAAATGTTCTGACTGGAAAGATGTCTGAGGACTCATTATGATATATAAGCATCACAAATTTTTGCATATTATTATAAAAGCTTGCCAATGTCCTTGGCAGTATATTCTGAGTTTCTGATGTTGATATTCATAAATGGAAAATTATTTTTGAATTGTAACCTGGGATGCAAAGTGGGTAATTTTTGCACTTCTCCCAACTCGATTATTTAAAATTATGTGACATTGGCTTCACCACTGCCTAGATTCATTCATTGTACTGTAAAAAGTTTTTTTTTTTTTTTTTTTAACCTACAGAATCATTTATTGTACTCTATATATATATATATATATATATATATATATATATATATATATATATATATATATATATATATATATATATATATATATATATATATATATATATATATATATATATATATATATATATATCCAACTTCCTCCACACAAAAGCATTTGTTTATTTTGGCTCTGGTCTCACCAAAAACCTTGTTGTTTCCAACTTTTTTTCTTAATAATGCTGTACCAAGAAACCATTTATTTAAACTGTGCATTTACAGGGATCAAATTATTCTTAAGGCTTAGTCGTAAAAAAATTAGCTCTAAAAAAATATATGGTTAATAAAATAATATAATATTGATTTACATTTATATCCCTAGTTTTAAACCCCCTATACTGTTACTTATATACAATAACAGGCATATGGTATTTAGATACTAAGAAAATAATCATATCCTATTTTGGTAATAATGGATCATTTTAAACCATTAGTAAACTTGGTATTGTTACTTGTTCAATTTTAAAAATTCCTTTAACTAAAAATAAAAATTAAATTCATAAATTATAGTGCATAAAAATCTTATAGACTTGCTAAAATGATCTCCATAACATTAGTAACCTACTTGAAATCCATTTTAACTGATTTCTCTTTTGATGAAGAAAACTTTAAAGTTTTGGAGGAACAACACACGGCTATATAATGTAAAATGTTAGACCACAAGTTAAAAATGACAAGTGCCTAGAACTTAGTGATGATGTATCCTATTAATGATTTGAATGTCTTTTCTTATTTCCACTGAACACAATTTAAATTAGTTTATAATAATCTAATTTATAAAATCAAAATAGACCATTATCAAGTGAGTGGATATCTTTTATATCTTTGTTAATTATATACCGTGTATATATATATATATATATATATATATATATATATATATATATATATATATATATATATATATATATATATATATATATATATATATATATACACATCACCAGCACTCACGGGCAAAGCCCTATTCAAGGAGGGGTGTTAGAAAAATAAAAATGAAGTAAAAAAGTATATATATATATATATATATATATATATATATATATATATATATATATATATATATATATATATATATATATATATATATATATATATATATATATATATATATATATATAAGCATTTTATTCTATTGTTTCTAATTCTATATGGTCATATATTTTGGTTTTAAAATTGAAGTAGCCTACACAATCTATAATAGAATTAAAGAGAGAGAAAGAAAATTGGAAAACTTTGCTGGTACATTAACATTATATAAAAAGTACCATCAAATGGGGGGAAATTAAATTTTGAAAATTTCGACTTCCGCAAAAAAAATTGGAATTACCTGATATAACTATTTATAATTTTAAGTTTTATGAACCTTTCTGAATATTTTTATATAAAAAAGTATAAGGAAATATGTAAATTAATAATTTAAAATTGAAGGTGGTGAAAAATTGAAATGGGTGGAAACCTAGCCACTGCATATTTATAAATGACTATTCAGTAGTACTTTTTATTAATATAAATGGGTAAGACTAGTATATCTAGAACAAAATTTAAAAAAAAAAAATTTTTTTTTACTGAAATATTTGACAAAAATAGGACTGAAAATGGAGGGGAATAAGTTTCATGCAAATATTTTTTAGAAAATTCAATTTGTCAAAATAACTTGATAACTGGCTGAAGATTAATAAATCATAGATATTCATTTTGCTATACTTGAACTTTCATGTTGGCTCCAAATTCTCGACAGGTCAAAGGGCCAACACGTCATTAACAAAATTTTCTCACTTGTCTAAAACGTCAACTTTTTTTGGTAAGGTCAAATGGCTGACAACTTTTTTTTTATAACTCGTCCAAGTTCGTCGACACAAATTAATATTGATTAATCAATAAATATATATCATCATCACTCATGGGTTGGGGGTACGGAGGGCAGAACCCCCTGTAGACAAATGTTCATGTGCCATGCATCTACTAAAATAATATATTAAAAATTAAAAAAATAAATTCATAATTATAATAATAAAATTAAAATATAAACTGAAATATCGATTGTATTGATATAAATAAACTATGTTGGTCAAACAGTCAACATTTTTTTTCTGTGTGGCCAAAGCGTCGACACATTGAAATTGAAAAAAAAGTGATCAGTATTTTTTTTCAAAAGCGTCGGCCCATTGACCTGTCGACTATTTTCCCTGTCGATGTTTTGAGTATATCACCTTGGCTCCACCAAAAATATTACAATTTCAATGATTACCCATTATTATTTAACTTCAAAAAAAAAATTTTTTTTTTTTTTTTTTTTTTTTTTTGAAACATTTACGAAGTTTTCTGAGGTTGTACAGTTGAGTAAGATACACTTTTTATTTAGAACAATTTTTTGTAAATCCAATGATTTTGATGCAGTATATGGAAAAAAAATTTTAAATTTTCTCATGCACAGCACCAAAATGGTTGGGTATACAAAAAAATTTTCTATATAAAACATGTGAAACCTGCTCAACTTTATAACCTCTGATAAGTTTATTTTTATATCCAACCATTCTGTTATGCACTGGAAAAATTTAAAACTTCTGGTTTTTCCCATAAACAGCAGCAAAATGGTTAAGCATACAAAAAACCTTTCTGAATAAAAAATGTGTATCTCACCCAACTATTTAACTACTGTTAACAAATTTTTATATCTAATCATTTTACTGTTGTGCATGGGAAAATGTTAAAAATTTTCCCATGCATAGCAACAAAATAGTTAGGTATAGTTGGGCAAGATGCACATTTTTTTTTTTAGAATTTTTTTTTGAATATCCAACCATTTTGGTGTTGTACAAGGGAAATTTTTTTAAACATTTTCCATACAGAGCATCAAAGTCATTGTGTATACAAAGTATGTCTAAAAAATGTGTATCTCTCCTAACTGTACAACCTCTGAAAATTTCAAAAAGAAAAGTTTTAGAAAACTTTTTTAATGGTTAACCCCTGTGTGATAGTTAATTTTACCCCATTTCCAAACATTAATATTTTCTAAACTTTGAAGATAATTAATGGTATCTTATTTTGCAAACACTTACTTTTCTTAGGAACATAGGAAAAATAGAGACAGTTAGAAGCCACAAGGGCCATATCGAGACTGTCCCAGTCCAAACAAATAATAACTATCAATACTAATACATGCACAAAAGACTAGGTCTGTCCTATCCCTAGTTGTCAGTTTACTCATGCAAAGATAAAAAATAAAACTAAGGCCAGTTATACATGCAATATTCAATGAACCATCACCCACTACAAAAAATAAACTGCCTATTAGGCTTAGTCATAGGTTGATCTAAAAATAAATATACCCACCAATTTGGCTTAGTCAAGTTATTCTATATAATACCTAAACTGTCCATATATCTATCTAGCCCAATTTTAAATTTGACAAGAGAATCACAAT
>SEYY01008539.1:0-35000 GCA_009176605.1 Armadillidium nasatum | reverse complement strand
ATATATATATATATATATATATATATATATATATATATATATTTGGAATCAGAAAGACTAGATGCATCAATTGATGGTTTTATATTGATTCTATAATGAAAGTTAAAAAGTTCCCCCATTCTCCTACCCCCTCCTAGAAGGTAAAATCATTATTTTTTATGTTTTAAAATGAAAATTATTTTTCATCTGTCAAGTAAATCAATAAAAAGTATAATGAATAAAAATGTTATAAAATATCCCAAATTTTTGTATTTTCATATATTAAAATTAAAACATCGTTAATTCATTAAAAAAATTAATTCAGATAAAATTCATTTATAAAACTGTAACAAATTTAAAAATTTTATCTTAAAAATGCCAAAATTTTGCGAAGATCCCTTAAGGAAATATAAAAGGGAAATTTCAAAGCAATAAGAACTATAAGCCAACGACTAGGAAAATGTGAAAGCTTTTCAAAGAATACAATTTTGTGCATTAACTGCTGTAAAATGTTGGGAAAAACCCAGAAGAAAAAAGGTAGGCATCTAAACAAACCTATTTAAAGTTAAATTCAAAATTTCTTTATTTGTAAAAGCTAAAAAATCTTAATTTTCAAAATATCAAAATTTTATTTAATAATACCTACTTGTGCTTGCAGATTTGTATAAATGTATGCCTATATTTTCTTGAGCAAATTCCTTTTATCCCATACTTCATATTAAAGGTTCTAAAGGCATTTACCTTCCATGAAACATACAATTATGATCGAAAAATGAAGATCTTAAGCATTTCTCCTTTTACAATAGAAGAAACAAAAAATTTAATTCAAACCTCATCATATTTAGTAAAGAAAAGTAGGAAAATGAAGAATCAATATGGTATTATTCGAGTTCTTTACGTGTCAAAGGGCAAAGTTGTAAAAAAGCTCTTAAAAGAATACGTAATTAAATTCTAGAAGTCAGAGGAAATCAGCAGAATTTGCCTGGAGATAAAATGACTGCTTAAGTGCAAAGGATGATGGAACTGGTAAAAAGAATTATGGCAAAAAGATTAACATTAATGAACTTAAAGAAACTTATACCTTATTCAAAGATGATCCTCAAAAGTCCCGAAATTAATTGAGAAACAGGGGCTGCAAGATGCTGAGTTGCAAAAACTGAACAAAATATGGTGTTAATATTGAATCAATACAGAGCATACAGTGTTTTAAATATAAGTAACAGTGGCGGCTCGTGTAAACTTTGTAAGGAGGGGCTGCATAGCTATATATATATATATATATATATATATATATATATATATATATATATATATATATATATATATATATATATATATATATATATATATATATATATATATATATATATATATATATATATATATATATATATATATATATATATATATATATATATATATATATATATATATATATATATATATATATATATATATATATATATATATATATATATATATATATATATATATATATATATATATATATATATATATATATATATAAAATTTCAAACGTACCTTACTTATTTTGGAAAGCTTGCTGATATTCTTATTTAAAAATAAAATTAGTTCTTGGAAAGCTTGCTGATTTTCTTATTTAAAAATAAGATTAGTTCTTCGAGTTTTAGATGTCGAAAAGTTTTCAATTACTTTTTTATTGAAATCTGGTATTTTAACATTTCGCTCTCTATTGAAAGCATCGCTAATGCATTCAATCTCTCGTTGCACAATACAATTGAATGGTGTATTAAGAGAAAGTTTTAGCTTTGTCCCTCCTCTAAATAAATGCCAAAAATGAAAAACGTTGTATGTGTAGTTTTTTTAATTTTTTAATTTATTTATTTATTTTTATTTATTTATTTATATATTTATTTATTTGTTTATTTTTGTTCGGAAGGGTAAATTTCAAAAAATTTCAAAATAGTCGAATATTCAAGTGCATTTAACTTTTTTTTCTAAAATAAATATCAAAAATCGTATCCTAGAAAATGTAGCTAGTTAATTTGCTAATTTAAAATCATTTCGACCAGTGGTTTGCCTCTCTATTCACTCTTTTCTTGAGTAAATTTTTAAAAAACTTACATACCGTTAACGATACAGAAAAACGTCAAAAATCGACTTTTTATAGATTGTTGAATTGCATAGACCCTGTAAATTTGAAATTAATCGGTCAAGAATTAAAAAGTGATTTTGAATTGAACCTTCCCCATAACAACAAAGCACGAGATCTATCAAGCATAAATGTAGAAATAGGAGATCCTAGTTTATTATTGATTTTTCCTTCAGTCCGAAGGCGTTTGGCTTCAGATCAAGGAACTCTTCATAAGTTACTTCATCCTCAAAATTTAAAGAAAATGGTGGTTAAAGGTTGGTTTGCATCAAGTTCATTAACTACATTAAGTGTTTGGTATTTTTCACTTCCTTCATCTTGAGTTGTTGATTGTTTTGAAGTATCATGTTGCTCCATTCGAATTGCTATATTAATCAATGCTATGTTTCCTCTTATGAGCTGTACATCATTCAGCAAAATCCTGTACATAGGATCAATATAGATTGCAAAAAGTTATACTTCATTATTAAGAACTTTTTCTCTGCAATTGCTCCACCTATTTGATAAAATATCAGAATAAATTTTTGACACTCTTATAAAAGCAACCAGGGTTAACTCAGCTGCTTGTTATCTCTTAATCACTAAGAATGGATGACGAAGGATTGCTTCAAGTCTTTCTACTTCACACCACTAAAAATCATTCATTGTTATGTCTGGATGAGAAATGTCTATTAATGTATCATTTAGTCCTAGAAGGCGCTTTATCATTAGGTAAGTACTGCCCCATGAAGTTGCTTGGTCAAAGATAAAAACTTTCCACCTCTACGTTTTAATATTGCTTTAACTTTTGGTGTTCGTTCAGTCACAGAAATTTGACGTACATTACCTATAAGAGTGTGAACATGTTGCCCTTTCAAACCGTCTCTGATAGTGAGCTGTAACGTTATGTACAGCACATCGCATGTGTTCTATTTTTGCAACATTGAAAGCATATTCCACATCTTCATTTAATTCCATTTCTAAACCACCCTCACAACAATCTGGTTCAATGATATAAATTTCGGATTCACAATCTAAATTCGCATTATCTATTTCAGAAGGGTCTGTATTGAGTTTATCTGTTGCACTTATCATGTTGGATGCATTATCCGTTACAACTGCTAAAACATTTTATTTAATAAGTTCGAACTCTTTGACAACATCCTCAACTAGATTTCTTTCAAATTCTGATGTTATGCTTGCGTTTCTCCAACGACAAAAGTACGTGCTGTTATTTCATATTTGAGCTGGTTAGTTGGACATTTATTATAAAAAAAATTTATTCTCTTTATAATACAAACATCCATTTTTAGAAAGAAAAAAAAATTCCCCTGGAGCATTCTTTCAGCACTTTTTCTGCTTTTCATCTTCACTTATCACTATTTTCCAGACATCGTGCCTTTCCACTTAAGCGCATAACGTTTTGGTTAATTCTCCATTTAATCCAGTAAATTCTGGAGAGGAAAAGAATTACTCCTTCATTTACAACCATTTGGATAATATACATTTTAAATTTTTCATCAGTCATTTATTATCGTCACCTTTTGGCTTGTTACAATTCTTGAAATAGGTTTTATACATGATATGTTTTGGGTAACCGGTGTAACTTTAATTTGGTTTTCTTATACTATTTGAAAGATTTCAGGAGTTGCCTTTTCAAATTAGATGTCTTAGCGCTTATTTTTAATCCACAGATGACTTCATCTTTTGCAACTTGGCAAAGCAAAATATTTTCTTCCGTTTCATTTTTTTTAAATATTTTAATACTGATGATTTATTACATGGCCTGGTTTTCATTGTGAAAATGTTACTTAAAAATAAATATTTAAAGAAACTTATAACTATTTTATATTGATGCATTCCTTTAGTATTACTGATTACTATATTAATTATTATAAAATATTGGCCCGAAATATATATATATATATATATATATATATATATATATATATATATATATATATATATATATATATATATATATATATATATATATATATATATATATATATATATATATATATATATATATATATATATATATATATATATATATATATATATATATATATATATATATATATATATATATATATATATATATATATATATATATATATATATATATATATATATATATATATATATATATATATATATATATATATATATATATATATATATATATATATTTTATCTCACCTCTGGTGGGCAAAGGCCAGTGGCCTACCAAAAACTCCACCAGAGACAAGGGGAAAGACGGAAATTAGGTCAAATTAAAATTAAAAGCCGACGTGACCTGATACACGACGTTTGAAGGTGTGTAAGTCAAAGGAAGTTGGGAACATAGATGAAAGGAGTGTGTTCCAGACTTTACAAGAAGAGTACATGTAAGATTGAGCATAGTGGTTAAGTCTAGGGTCAGAGAGTTGGATAGAGAAAGGATGAGACTGTGTAGAAAGACGAGTCGCACGAGCACTTCTCAATGGAGGAGGTATGTGACGAGAGAGTTCAGAAGAGCAGTGTCCATTATAATATTGATAGTATAGAGAGAGTGACGCAACAGTTCGACGGGCAGATAGAGATTGGAGAGAATTAGTGAGAGCAGGAGATAAGTGATAAGTAGAAAAGCCCTAGACTCCACCTGCTCAAGGATAGCTGTATGAATGGAACCACCCCAGATGTTTGACGCATACTCCATACAAGGGTGAACAACACCCCAATACAGAGCAAGCAACTCGGGTGGTGTGAAGAAATACTGAAGGCGCCTCAGAACACCTAACCTCTTAGAAGCTTGTTGAAAAAGAGAGGTAATGTGATCTTTCCAAGAAAGATCACGAGAAAAAGAAATACCAAGAATATTAAAGAGAGATGAAGGTTTGAGTTGTGTGTTTTCGAAGAAGATATCATAGTTGTGTGGAAGATTGTGTCGAGTAGAGAGATGGAGGAATTGAGTTTTGGTGGCATTGAAAACAACCATATTTCTCTGCCCCAATTTGAAATGCGAGATAGATCAGAGGTCAGCTGCTGCAAGGCTACCTTCCTTGCGTCTATTAACTGTCGTTGGGAAGGGCGCCTTCCAAATTGAAAAGAGTAATGAAAGGCGGAGTCATCAGCATAGGAGTGGATAGGAGGTGAAGTAACAGAAAGAAGGTCATTAATGAAAAGCAGAAAAAGTGTTGGTGATAGGACAGATAAGTATAGATTGGAAAACTGTTAAGTATAGATTGGAAAACTTTTGAAAGAACGGAGGTTAAAGAAATGGACGATAGTTAGAAGGTTGAGAGGTCCCCCTTCTTCGGCACAGGCTGAATAAGCGCACGTTTCCAGCAAGAAGGGAAGGTTGAAGAAGAAAGACATAGACAAAAAAGTTTACCAAGGCAGAGTGCAAGCTCAGAAGCACAAGTTTTGAGAACCACAGGAGGAATACCATCAGGACCGTACGCCTTCTTAGTGTTAAGCTCAGAGAGAGCAGAAGTGACGTCTTTAGAAGAAATTATAATTTTAGGCATATATATATATATATATATATATATATATATATATATATATATATATATATATATATATATATATATATATATATATATATATATATATATATATAGTTGAGATAGCTTCTTTCCTAGAGAATCTTAATCTAATTAGAAATGTTAGTACCAAGCGTTTCCACATACTCATTTAATTCAATGTGAACGTTTCATACACTATTTCCGACTTCAGGTTTTATAAGATGAAAAGCCCTAGATTCCACCGTTTCGAGAAGAGCTTTATGTGTGGAACCACCAAAGATGTGTGATATGTTTCCCATACATGGGCGAACAACACTCATATAAAGTGCAAGCAACTGGGGTGGTATGAAGAAATTCTGAAGGCCCCTCAAAACACCTAAACAGCTTGTTTAGGAAGAGAAGTAATGGGATCTTTTCAAGGAAGATCACATAAAAAGAAACACAGAGAATGTTAAGGAGAGATGAAGGTTTGAGTTGTGTGTTTTTGAAGAAAAATATCATAATTGTGTGGAAGATTGTGGAGTCAGCAGAGAGATGGAGGAATTGAGTTTTGGTGGCATTGAAAACAAAAATGTTTTCGCTGCCTCAATTTTTCGGCACAGACTAAATCTGCGCACGTTTCCAGTAAGAAGAGAAAGTTGAAGTAGTAAGAAATAGACGAAATAGTTTACCAAGAAAAGGTGCAAGCTCTAAAGCACAAGTTTGAGAACCACAGGAGGGATACCATCAGGACCGTATGCCCTCCTAGTGTTAAGCATTGAAGGAGCAGCAAAGACGTCTTAAGAAGATATATATATATATATATATATATATATATATATATATATATATATATATATATATATATATATATATATATATATATATATATATATATATATATATATATATATATATATATATATATATATATATATATATAGTGATGGATCGCATGTCATATTTTCTCATTTGCGAATGTGGATCTTGAATTTTTGTTTTGTTAAGTGCGGATGCGGATACGGATGTTGAATTTTCGAAAGTGTAGATGCGGATGTTGAAATTTCGAAGGTGCGGATGCGGATGCGGATGTTGAATTTTCGAAAGTGCGGATGCTGATGCGGATGCGGATGTTAATTTTGATGAGATGTTCCGCGGATGCGGATATGGATGTATATATATATATATATATATATATATATATATATATATATATATATATATATATATATATATATATATATATATATATATATATATATATATATATATATATATATATATATATATATATATATATATATATATATATGAAACCATTCATAGGAAGAAATTTAAACTGCTGGGGGGGGGGTTCTGCGTTCCTGGCACCTGCTGAAAAGAAGGTCCAGATCTGAATCTGTAACATCATAACTCAACATTTTAAAGCAGATTTTAAATTGTAGACCTAAATCTTTCAATGGCGGCTCAATTAAACTTTCATTCCCAACGTAAATCCAAATCCAAATTGAACTGTAGTCCTAAAACAAAATAGAATAATGGTACTTTTTTTATTTTTTATACTTTAAGTTTGGAAACTGAGCGGAGAACGAGTTTATATGCAGCAACTCGAAGAATACAGACTCAGTAGACATCCAGTCTTGTCCAAAGGCAAACCGGTGACTTATTTTGGTCTTATGAAAAGTATTACCAAAATTATTTTAAAATTTTAATTTTACTAATTATTTATTTTCACTGACAAATAATTTTTTTTTTACAGAAACTTATATTCTGATTGAAATGTCATATTGAATTTGTGTCTAAGGAATAATCTACTTCGCTCAATTTAAAGTTGATTTTGGAAATTAGGCAAAAGAATAAACGTCAACTGTTATGAAATTTTTCATCAATTGATTAACAAATTTAATAATTTTTCATATGATCTAAAAATCTGAAATCTATTTTTCGTCTTATTCAAAAAAAAAAAAAAAAAATCTCTAAAGGAAAAAAATTTTTTCTTTTTTTTTTTCTCCAATTTTTTAAAAAAAAAAAAAAAAAAAAAATTTTTTTTTTTTTTTTTTTTTTTTGTCGTTTTTTTTTTTTTTTTTATATATAATATATATATATATATATATATATATATATATATATATATATATATATATATATATATATATATATATATATATATGTATGTATATAGGCTCCCCCACAAGTATTAATTTCAAGACATGAAGATGGCAAAATTAAATCGGTACAAGGTTATTTAGCAGATTTGTGGCAAATTCTTGAAAGTCAGCTAAGATTCAAGTAAGTTAAGTATGGAAAGTATTGGCCATATATTTCCTTTCAAATACATCAAATACTTCTTCCTCTGTGTGTCTATATATATATATATATATATATATATATATATATATATATATATATATATATATATATATATATATATATATATATATATATATATTAGTACTATTTTGTTGAAGCTTCTTCCTCTGTAATCGGTGAATATAGCAACGGAACATGGAATGGCTTAATAGGAGATTTGCAGGCAAAGGTGAGACAATATATTAAGAGATAATTATTTACAGTATATATATATATATATATATATATATATATATATATATATATATATATATATATATATATATATATATATATATATATATATATATATATATATATATATATATATATATATATATATATATATATATATATATATATATATATATATATATATATATATATATATATATATATATATATATATATATATATATATATATATATATATATATATATATATATATATATTATATATATATATATATATATATATATATATATATATATATATATATATATATATATAATATATATATATATATATATATATATATATAAAGTCAAGTTTGCTGAACGCGGATTCGAAACTGAGACTTTTAAGATGGTAAGTCAAAGCGCTACCAACGGAGCCATGACAGTATGTAATGTCTGTTTAAAAGAGGATTGGAGCTGACCTGATACCTTTGAGTCCGAGTGCAGTCTTGGGGGTTCTTTGAGTTGGTCTGCATGAGTAGTATTTCAAGAGCCTTCTCATTGCGATTTCTTTTTGAACTGTCATGGCTCAGTTGGTAGAGCTTGATTTACCATCTTAGTGGTCTCGGTTTCGAATCCTCGTTCAGCAGAATTGACTTTTACATAAAATCAATCGTGAATATGCGGTATAATATATATATATATATATATATATATATATATATATATATATATATATATATATATATATATATATATATATATATATATATATATATATATATATATATATATATATATATATATATATATATATATATATATTATATATATAATGGTTATTGTTGGATCAAAGAGCTCATGTCAAAATTATGCTAACCAGGTCAATTGTTTTCCAATTCAACCCTGCATTTAGGAATCATCAAACATTCTCAATTATAAGTCCATTTCATCACATCACTGTGTACAATTCTTTAAATATTTAACAGAATGTAAGTAATGTACATCATGAAGAGTACATCTCTCTTTTACTGACTTCATCCAGTATAGAACACAAATGTGGTTAGTGTTTTTTGCTTCTATTGTCACTGTTAATCACACTGCTCTTAAAGTTTATCTTCATTTCATTTCACAGATTCACTCAGAGGTGCATTTTTTATTCCCAAATTATAGAAGTTCAATTTTGCTTCCTCCAAATACAATTTTGTTTTCCTAATCTGTCCGAGTACGTAGATCTTTAATTCCATTTCTAGGCACCCTATTTTCATCTCTTTCTTTTTCATATATTTCTTTGTTTTATTTTTTCAACTGACACTTTAATTTTTTCGTCATCTCTGTCCACCAAATTAAATAATTTACTAAAATTAAGGTTTCCAAAAGTAAATTCTTTGATATTCCGGTAAAGTGAAATTTCCTTCACAACAATCAAATATCAAGCTTCTCTCAACAGTTCTCTCATAGTAACATTATAATTTTCAAGTGGAAGCAAGCATCCTGTCTTGCAGCTTAAAGCCTTGTAGCAAAATTCACAAATTAAACAAGCTAAGACATTGTTCATTTCAATTTTCACGATATAATTTTTTTTAATCAATGTAAGTGCAGCCGATCTCGATAAAAGGTAGCCGCTCTGACCTTTCTAACTATCGACCTATATAGCTCTCACTTCTGTTCTGTCTAAAAATTTTTAAAGTCTCCTCAGCTCACATTTAATGGATAATTTGGAGTCTCATTCTCTTCTCACAGATCACCAGTATTGCTTTCGACGCTCGAGGTCAATTGGTGACATACTTTCCTATCTTACTAATCTATAGTCTTCTGCCCTTAGGGACTTCGGGGAGTCTTGTGTGGTGGCGCTTAACATATCCAAAACTTTTAACCTGGTATGGCATGCGTCGCTGCTCTCTAAGCTCCCTTCCTTTGGATTTCCTCTTTCCCTTTGCTTACTCTTGACTAGTTTTCTCTCAGATCGTTCCATTTCGAGACTGTTACATCTTCACAACTAAATACTGATGTCCTCTATTAGGGGGATTTTAATGTATGCAACACTGAGTGGTTAGTTCCTCTCATACTGATCCAGGGGGAAAGGAGCCAGAATCATTCAGCATTCTAAACGATCTAAATCAACTGATTAAAGAACCAACACACATTCCGGATCGTTCCAACCATTTCTTGATCACTCTTGACTTATGCTTCACTACTAGTCATTCTCTCACTTATTGGTAACTCTGACTACAATCTAATTTGTCTTAATTTTCATACCTTTTCTCCAACTGCCCCACCCTACCCTAAGCACATCTTCTGGCATTTTGATCGGGCTGACTGGGAGGGGGCCTTGCGTTGCTTATACACTAACTATCCCTGAAGGAATACTTTCTCTCGGAAGACGCGTCAATCTCTGCTGATAAGGTGGGGGCTGTAATCGTTGATCGGATAAGCAGGTTCATTCCTTCTTCAGCTAAATCTTTTTCTCCTCAAAATTCATGATTCGATCGTCCATGTTCTTGTGACATTCAGGCTAGAGACATCGCGTTACGAGAATGGAAAAATTCTCCTTTTCCTATCACTCTCGCTAATCGTTGCAGGGATATTCTTCGACGAACAAAGCGGATTTTTACCAAACGAAGGTGTACTGAGCTCTTAAATTCTCCTTCTGGCCTCTTGCCAAAAACATCCATAGCAACTTCTGTAAATCTTCCTTTCCTCCTCTTATTCGCTCTTATGATTCTGTTGCTAACACTACAACTGAAAACGCTAATCACTTCGGCCTCATGCTCAATTCTGATTCAACCCTGGACGACTCAGGCAATCCTCCTCCTACTTCTCCTCTCAGATGTTCCATGCCTTTTCCTGGTATTTCATTTGACCAGGTGCATGGGCTTCTGAAGTCTATGAACGTTACGAAGGCAAGTAGCTAGGATGGCATTCCTCTCCTAGTTTTAAGGTAGTTTGCTTCTGAGGTAGCTCTGTCCTTCATTCAATTTTCTCTCAATTCCTCAATACTAATACTTTTCCTCAGTGTTGGAAGCGCGCATTAGTCCAACTTATTCCGAAGAAGGGTAGCCACTCTGATACTTAAAACTATAGCCCTAAAGCTCTCATTTGTTTTCTGTCTACGATCCTTGGAACCCTTTCAACTCTCACTTTTTGGATCATCTGGAATTTCATTCCCTTCTTTTTGATCATAAGTATGACTTTCGACGCTCGAGTTCTATAGGTGATATACTTTCTTATCTCGCAGATTTATGGTCTTCTGCCTTTAGGGACATTGGGGAGACTTGTGTGGTTGCGCTTGACATATCTAAGGCATTTGAACGGGTATGGCATGCGTCACTGCTTTCCAAGCTCCCCTCTTTTGGGTTTCCTCCTTCTCTTTGCTTACTTATGTCTAGTTTTCTTTCTAATCGTTCCATTTCGGCTGTTGTTGATGGAGCGACTTCTTCTTCCTTTCCTGTCAATAGTGGTGTTCCTCAGGGTTCCGTCTTGTCTCCTACTCTATTCATACTTTTCTTTAATGATCTTCTCAGCTGTTCATATAACCCCATCCATTCATATGCCGATGACTCGATCCTCAATTTTTCTACTCATTTCAAATCTGCTCCTCCTTTGCTTCTAGAATTGCCTCACGTCTTCATGTTTCCGATCCATTGTTGCTGATCGGATAGAATTTCCCATTGGGACCGTCTCAACCTTGCGAAATTCAACTCTTTAAAAACTCAAATTCTTGAAATTTCCCTCTCAAAAACACTTCCTAACTGTTCTATTTCTTTCGATGGTTCTCACGTCTCTCCTGTTGACAATATAAACATCCTTGGCCTTCACATAAACAAAAAAATATCTTGGAAACCTCACATCACAATGGTTCGTAGGGCGGTCTCAAAGAAACTGGGAGTTCTGTTTAAACTGTAAGAACTTTTTTCATCTTCGCAGTTACTCCAATTATACAAGGGCTATATCCGCCCTTGCATGGAGTACTGCTCTCATATCTGGGGTGGTTCTAGCTTCACTAGTCTTTTGAATAGGGTTCAATCAAGAGGTAACCGACTAATAAACTGTTCCTTTCAGCTCTTTCTGATTCACTTGATCCTTTATCTTTGTGATGTGTCATTGGTGCCTTGTCTCTTTTCTACAGGTACTACAGCGGCAAATGCTCGAGAGAGCTGTCCACTCTTATACCTCCACCTTTACGGCGTCCTTGTAGCACAATCGGTGCGTTGTCTGCACATAAATTTTGTGTAGACATTGGTAATTCCAGGCTTGTCCGCTGTGGTGTCTCCTTCTTTTCAGCCACCTCTGTTCTGTGGAATTCCTCTCACCTACTGTGTTTCCTACCGAATTTGATCTCAATTTCTTAAAACCCACGTCTTTTCCCATCTGTAATACATGCGTTAGGTGGGACTTGTTGATTTTTAATTTTTTTTTTGTTTTTTGCTTTTTGTATTCTTTTACTTTATTTTTACTCTTCTAACACCTCCTCCCTGAATAGGGCTTTCCCCGTGAGATGTGGTGATGTGTAAAAAAATAAAAAAAATAATATATACATATATATATATATATATATATATATATATATATATATATATATATATATATATATATATATATATATATATATATATATATATATATATATATATATATATATATATATATATATATATATATATATATATATATATATATATATATATATATATCATTAAATAAGTTTGAGTATTAGAAATAGTAATATACCTTGTATAATTTTTCTCCTTTCCTTGTTTGATGTTCAGAGAGCTGACGTTGGTCTAATTAACCTTTCTATAACTCCGGAGCGTAAAAAGGTCATTGATTTCTCAGCAGCAATTGATTTTGGTTCTTCGAAAATGCTCAGATACGTCAGTGGGGCAAATTTTGAGCAGATAGACTGGTTAACTTATATTACTATCTTCTCATGGTAATTCTATAAATATGAGTAACAAATTTTACCACCTAAGTATATCTTCTTTATTTCAGTGTAATAATTTTGGTATTCAGTATTAGACACTCATTTCTATTGCTCTATATTAGTATAATATTTTATTAATTTTTTAAAGACTGAACCTAATAAAAATGCATTTTAATATTTAATACTTCTAAGGAGAATTTGGAGTGTTGTCATGGCCATTTGGATTTTCGCCTCTCTTTCTCTGGCATTTGCTTCCACTCCTGAATTGAAGAGATCTTACGGTATTTACTTCTTTATTCTCTTTGGAGCTCTTACAAATCAAGGTATGTTAAGGATTTTAGTCGACGACTCAAATTATCATTTTAGTTTATTAGTTCACTAGTTTGATACTAAGTATTCAATTTGCTTTAATTTTATATTTAGTAGATACTACAAAGAAAATCGTAGCATTATTCTATTTATTTCCTAAGATTTATTATTGAATATTTCATTATTTTGTTAAATACTAATGATTCATTCCACTAAATTTAATTATAATAAAATATCAATTTCAATAGGGAATTCATATCTCGTATATATATATATATATATATATATATATATATATATATATATATATATATATATATATATATATATATATATATATATATATATATATATATATATATATCAGGATGTGAAATCGTACCATCAGGAATTCAAGGTCGCATTATTTTCATAACTTTCTTCTTAATGTGCGTTGTCTTATATGCAACCTACACAGCATTAATTACAACACATTTTACAATTGAGTCCTACAGGCCTATTAACAGTTTACGTGAAGCTTTAGATTCAGGATTCAGAATTACGGTTGTCCGAGGCACTTTTCAACACGAAATTTTTCTTGAGGTAAGAACGTGACTCGTGAATATGAGGTTTAATTAAGGATTCCTCCCCTAAAGGTTGGGAAAATATTTCTCATCATTATTCATTTTAAGTATTACGGCTAAATATGTTAAAATTACAATGATTTAGTTTTAAAATGCTGCATGTTCACAAAATTGGAATTAATTTATTTTATATATATATATATATATATATATATATATATATATATATATATATATATATATATATATATATATATATATATATATATATATATATATATATATATATATATATATATGTGTGTGTGTGTGTGTGTGTGTGTGTGTAAAAAAAAAAAAAAAAAAAAAAAAAAAAAAAAAAAAAAAAAAAATAAATTTACTTTTTCTTAAATTAAAAAAAAAAAAAAAATTATTATTATCATTATTGTTATTAATATTATTAATATTATTATTATTATTATTATTATTATTATTATTATTATTATTATTATTATTATTATTATTATTATTATTATTATTATTATTATTATTATTATTATTATTATTTTTTTTGGTTATTATTATTATATTTTATTATTGTTATTTATTATTATTATTCTCATTGTTATTATTATTATTATTATTATTATTATTATTATTATTATTATTATTTTTATTATTATCCTTTTTATTATTGTTTTTAAAATTACCATTATCATTTTTTGTTATGATTATTATTATTATTATAATTATTTTTGTTATTACTGTTATCATTAATTTATTATTATTATCATTATTATTCACTTACTTTATCTCGTAAATTAATATTGAAAACTAAACGCAAAAATTTTATTCTCAGATAAACGAAAAGAAAGTGAAAAACATTCCCTGCTTGTGTATGTGTGTAGATGTTTGGGTGTCCGTGTGTGCGAAAGTGTGTGTGTTTTTACATGAATACTCATTTGAAAAAGATATTCCCGAAAGAGGAATTTTTCCTCCTTCTGAAGAAGAACTAGGTGGGAAGATTGTTCTTTTCCATCATTTTATGAACAATTTAAAAATATTCGTGGAAATTTCTGTATGGAATTAATAATAATAATAATAATAATAATAATAATAATAATAATAATAATAATAATAATAATAATAATAATAATAATAATAATGATAATAATAATAATAATAATAATAATAATAATAATAATAATAATAATAATAATAATAATAATAATAATAATAATAATAATTACACGTGTGCAAGATTATATTTGATTATAACAATTTACCATTTGATGTTGGTCAATAGAGATAACAGTGAAATACTTTTTTATTACTGATTTGTTGCTTTATTTCTTTATAGGTTAATAGCGAAGAAAACATTGAAATCCGAAAAACGTTTCAAGAGAATCCGTACCTCTTACCATCAACTCCCGAAGAAGCAATTGAGAATACTTATGATAAAATGGTAAAATATTAAAATACGCTCTATTAATAAAACAGTGATGAATTGATTACTTGCAATGATGAAGCATTTTTCTGAACAGTCAAATAGTTTTTAGAGTGACGTTCAGAAATATCTCAAACAGTGTCTCAATTTGCAACATCGGATTTCTATTATTTAAATGATTAAACTTTGGATATGATTTTAAGTAAATTATTACAATTATTACTTTATTTCAGAAATAGTTTTTTTAATTTTTATTTAGATTTCTATTTAACATAGATATATATTAAAATCAAATATTTTAAGTTCATTTGTATCTTAAAACATATTTGTATTTCATATTTCATTTATATTTGCGGTGGAAACCTGCATATTTCTATTTTCATTCTAACTTTCTTTCATATTCATTCACCTTTTCAAGACTCGAGTAAGTAATATATGTCAATTAATAGGAATTTTGCACACCTAAGTGTTAATGAAAGAGAGATTATTTTAAATTATTTTTATTTTAGCATAAATTAAAAGTGAAAAATTTATATAATTATTATTTAAATTTTTGGGTAACTAAATTATTAGATTTAATTTCTAAAGCAGTTTTCATTAATAATATTTTTATTTTTATTTTAAGACTGTATTTACAAAGTGGCTCATTAATGTTGAAGTGTAACAACAATTTCAGGGGAAATCCACGTTACTGTAAGAAAATATAAATTATAACCAGTTGATAATTTGTGTTATACCTCATCCCCAGCACAAAAAATCCGAATTCTAACTTGCATTTACACTCTGATTGTTCCAAAGACCTGCATGGGTATCCTCGAAAATTATGATTGGATTTTCATTCCAAGGAAACAATGAAAAACTATCAACTGATGAGAAAAATTTCCCATTGGCATGTAGATGTGAGAATGAACTGGAATGAAGACGAAAATAAAGCTGATGAAATGGTTGATTCGTTTACTAATGGGAAAACAAGCATTAAGTGATTCTAATCTTTTGAATGGTGGAAAAATAAATGGAAAATATCTCAAACTGAGTTACTTTGTCCTTTTTAATCTAGCTTTCCCTAACAAATGCGTGTCAGAATCACAAGAATAAAGTATAATGAAAGCTCTAACGACTTAAAGGTGAAAGTTTTATTTTTAAAATATAACTGGCCGTATGTAAAGTTCAAATATTAAACAACCAGTTTTCAGTGCTACTTGTAAATGGGCATAGGTTGAAGATAGTGTTATTTTGATGGCTGATCAGTAGGACTGTCGCCTAGTATCTTGATAACGCGTTCATATATTACCAAAATCTTTCTTCCGTTAAATGCTTCTGCAATTTTTCTTGAATGATAATTACAGAATATTTATTGGTCCAGAATCTAAGATTTATCTAATTTTCAAAATTGCCATTTGATTTCCCAGTTTTAAAACTGTATTTCTAAAAAATGTATTTTATATATCCATATCCGTGGACATTTATATTTTGACAACTGCATTACATCAGCAAGAGCTGAGGACAAAAAATTTTGCAGCGTTATATAACTTGTTCATACTTCATAACTAATCATGAATATTAATATGTTATATTGTTTTACAATTTAGACGTTGTTTGTATATGATGGTTCCGTTTTGCAATCTGTGATCTCAGACAACTGTTCACTAAGACTACAACCACCTTCTCTTTTCCAAGGTTTTGAGCACTTACCCATAGTAAAAGGATTCAAATTCAAGGAGATTTTCAACAGAAGGTATTTATATAATTTATTCCATCTTATAATATCTTTGTTATTTATTGAATGAACGCGTTAGTAAAACATCTTGAGCAATTTATTTATTTTAAATATGTAAATTTTATTTTGAAAAAATTTATTTCCCTTTGATTTCTAAAATTTTATATCCTTAAATTTTTTTTAACGAAACAAAATATTCAAACTGTGATCATAATCTCTCGAGTAACAATTATTTTATTACTAATAAAAAATTAGAAAAATAATTAATTGATCAAAATAAATTTTATGAAATTACCTTATTGTTTTAAATATTTACATAAAAAAGTGTAAAGTATTAGTATCATTCTATAAATATAATAATCTAATTAATAAAAGCTGAACGATTACACTTCATTAACATATATATTCTGGTAATTGTTTACTATCAATCAAAGGATTTAATGTAGCAGAACTGCCTACATATTATAACATCAGTAGTATAGTACGCGCTTTCGGCAGGAAAAAGTACCATAGGCCTTTGAGTTGTAATTGCCAAACCTAGGTGGGCCTGACCGTCCTCATGCTCTTTTCGTCAGGACTTTTTCTTCAATATACCAAGCCCCGGTTTCTTCAAGAACTCTTTTTGGGGGTATAAGACCCTCTCCGGAGGGTGTACTTCCCCCTTAGGGATGGTGGCGTAGCCACATCACACCACGTTTTACAGCTTTTTTCCTGGCCCCTTTTATAGTACTCAACTACTACCGGAGAGATACACACCATCTTCCTCAACCCCCATTCTACTATCATTTCCCTCCCATAGAGGATTGTAGCGTAGCCACAGCACCCCATTTTTCTCAATGAAAACATTTTGAGCATTTGCTACAATTTATGCTTCTTCTCTGAGATTATTTTTGGAGTTTAGTTTCCAAATGGGAAGGTTCTTTTGGGGGGGGGACTATCCTCCTACCCTTCCAAATTGAGGTGCTTTCAGAATTTTCTTCACTACACCACAGTTACGTGCTCTTTATTTGTTGTTAACCTCTATATGAAGTACGCTTCCTATATTTATGATGGTTTCACTCATGCAGCTCTTCTTGAAAAGTTGGAGTCTTGGGCTTTTCGTCTTATCAACTCTCCTGCTCTCACTAATTCTCTAATTTCTTTCTGCCCGTCGAATTATTGCGTCACTCTTTCTATACTATAGCTATTATAATGGACACCTCTTTGAATTCTTTTGTCGCATACCTCCTCCATTAAGAAGGGCTCGCTCAACAATTTTTTTCTACACATTCTCATCCTTTCTCTGTTCAATTCTCTGACCAAAGACTTAACTGCTATGCTAAATCTTACATGAACTCTACTGGTGAAGTCTGAAACGCACTCCCTTCATCTATTTCCTCACCTTCCTATGACCTTTTCACTTTCAAACTCTGTGTATCGTTACTTATTCACCCTAAATTTGTCCAGGTTTGCGATTTTCAACTTAATTAACGTTGGTTGAAATTTTAGTTGGTTTCTTGCGTTTTTGCACCAGAGGTGAATTAAATAAAAAAGCGCACATATACACTAATACACACAGAGACAAGAGTTCTCATCAGAAACACTGGAATCCATGACACTCAAATAATTTCAAATCGTTTTCTTTTTTGTTTTTTTTATTTTCTTCTTTGAACAATTTTTATTTCTTTTACCTTTTTCTTTTTCTTATTATTTTGCTTAATTTTTAATTTTATTTTCATTTAATTTCATTTTTGTTTATTTATTTTCAAAAATCTTTTTAAATTTTTATTATTTTTTCATTTTTATTTTGTAATTTCTTAATATTGTTTTTCTTATTTACTTGTAGGTTTTTAAAATTTTTAACGTTTTTAACCTTATTTCTTTTTCTAAAACATTAAAACATGTATTGCTTATAGGGGCTCATCCATCACCCACAAACGCACTCACTCACATGCACACACACAAGCATAAACATGTTTCTACTCAACATTAAGAATCTTTTCTCCTAACTTTTTTTAATCTTTTAAGTTCCTAACTTTTTTTTTATCTTTTAAGTTCAAATTTTAATCAACAAACCATTTTCCTTTTCACGATCCCTATCTTGTCCGCTATAAAATCCCAATTTTAACCAGGTATTATCCTTTCACGTAAAAAAATCTTTTACGTTTAACAAACCCTTCCCTTTTGGGTCTTAATAATCCTAGGCCTTCCCTTTTGAACTTCCCAACGTTTGTTTTTTCACGCACTAAACATTTTGAAACTTCACGAGCACCCTCCTTCTCCACTTAGGCCTCAGCCTTCGCCTTTCTTTCATTAATATAGTATCATTCTTTTACATCATATCCATAACAACTTTTTTATTATTTAAAATTACATGATATTAAAAAAACGTGACCGCATTAATTGAGCATGCTTTATACATGTGACGTTGATTTACGAAGTTAATAACAACACATTCCTTCATTTAATAAATAACTCATTGTAAAACAACAACTCATCTGTAATCTTTACTTTTTTTAATGTTGATTTCTTTTTCTAACTTGATTTCATAACTGTAGTTTTAGGTAATTATTACTTCGTATTGTACGCGAAAACTTATTTAGTTTTTTTTTCTATTATTTCTCTATTTTAAATTTTATGTTTAAGATTCAGTTCTCAGTTTAAGTTTTACTTAGGTCTTACGAATTTTATGTTTTCAGCTTAACTTTTATTTAGGTTTTCAAGTTCAGTTTTATGGGTTTCATAAATTTTGTTTTCAGTTTGTTTTGTTTAGGATTTCAAATTTTATTTTAAATTTTAATGATTCAATTCGAATATTTATTTTTATTTTTAATTTCATTTAGGTTTTTCCATTTTTATTCTCTAGGTTTTAATAATTTATCAAATTTTTTTTTTAGCTTTTAATTCATTTTTTAAAATTTTATTTTAAATTTTTGTTTTTATATTTATTACTTAAAAATTTTAGGGCTGAAAGAATTGATGTACTAAAGCATGTAAGGACGCAGGTATACTCTTTATCCAGTACATGCATGAACACGCTTGCGTACACAAGTAAATATAAAAGCAATGCGTAACAACAAGCATACACTTGTAAGCAAAAGCTTATATACTCGTATACAAACTTTAATATATCTACATACTTAACATAACTTTTTACACTAAGACAGGAACAAAGTGAAACCTAAACTCTTAGACATATAACTTAAATCTCTATATACAACTAAATTTTTAAGCACATGTATGATCAAAGACATGACGACTTCTCTCTAGCACACAATTTATAAAACTTCAACATGACCAAGCACATGTATTCATCTCTTTAGCACACATTTTATAGGAAGTTACATACATATATTTATCTAAATCTTTCGACGTATATCTTAATTCTCCATAGCTAAATAAACTTTTTATCATTAAGATATGATCAAAGACCCCGTCATTCTTTTAGTTTATATTTTACTGTACTTGCAAATGTTTTTGCCCTACGCCTCATTAATATATAATTTGATCGGTTGTTTTTGCCTAGATTTATCACTAAGATATTATCAAAGACAAACTGGCATCTTTATAACTCATATATTTCTTAGCACAAACTCTTATTCGAATAACATTTATCTCTATGTTTAATTTAAATTTGACATTAATGGGATCTTCCTAATAGGGGTTCCTAACCTTTGGGGGCGGAAACATTTCCCCTATTTTTCAATAGGTTTTTAGTAAAATCTTTGTTGATTCCAAATATGTAAAAAGCTTTTCGTAATCCGAAACGATTCCTGAGGAAAATGCTTTTAAATTAACATATATGATCGTCCTTGAAGCTTCCCCTCTGTGCCGGAGAAAATGCGTGATATTAGGAATTTTTTTAATTTTTAACATATTTTAGAATATTTGCATAGTAAATTTTCTCCTAATTTCAAATATGCAATTAGTCTTTCGTAATTCCAAATGGCTACTGAGATATGACCACTCAAAATATGCAACTGAAAGATTTCAACCTTTGGAGTAAAAACTTTCCAAAAAAAATTTCAAAAGTTTTTTAGTAAAATCTTTCCTAATTCGAAATCTGTAATTAGTATTTTATAATTCTAAACGCTTCCTGAGTAAAAGATTTCTCAAGTAGCACTGGTCGAATGTCCTTAAACCTTATCTCATTCACAAGGTAAAAAAATAGTTTTTTCCAATTATAAAAAAGTATGGGATATCATTATAGAAAATGTCCTCCTGACTCCAAATATGTAATTAGTTTTCATAATTCCAAATGGTTACTAAGATGACCATTTGAAAGTATGTATGTCGTATATAACTCGTAAGCACGCTTCTGTTTCCAACGAATTTTTCGAAATAGCACTTTTCAAAGGGAAAAATTTATTTATTTAAAATTAGACTCAGTTTGAGGAAGATTTTAACTAGGTATTATCCCTGATATATATGAGGTTCAAACAAGTACATTCACTTGAAGAGGAAAAATTTGGAATAAAGGAAAAATTCAAAATTTCCAATTATTTTGAACGATTACTTAACCACCTAAACCGTCACACATTTTCCATATCTAATGCTCTTTTAATTCCTACATATGTTTCAAAAATTTCAGAAAAAAAAAATAATTACTTAGTATTTTATGAAGGATTTAGGGAATAAATCAAGATGGGGTACCATGTGAGGTTTAAGCCCCAATAAAAAAAACACTCCTTAGAATCTTTTCATGCAGAAAAAAAAAAAAAAGTCTACGAAGGTTTACCCTTTAAAATGATTCTATTTTCATGTCTTAAAGAAGATTCCTTTTTCAGTTGGAGGGACCCCGCAGGACAAAATTCATGTCGAAATCTCTTTAACACATAATTTGCAGAAGTTTTATTTACATTTTAACCTCACACTCTTCAGCATATTCCTTAAGCCTTTTCACAACCCCTAACTTTAACACTTTAATTTGATAAAAAGTCCCGACATCATCCGTCTAACACATAACTTTCATATCTTTGTATACATTTATATGCTATGCTTCGTAACATTTACCTTAATGCATCATGCATCTAACTTTCAGCGTATGAGCGAACTCAAAACACAATATCTCTAAGTCATTTTATAAGGAAGTAACTGCTTACGCACAGTTTATCCTTAACACTGAGCATTGATGTGATCATCACGATGTATACTTCATATTTTTCTTCATTATTCATAACCCTAGCAAGAATAATAAATTGATATTTTCTTTTTGATACCTAATTTACATATACATATTTTTATTATTCATACACATTCCAACTATTTTCTAAAGTTTATACATAATACTCTTGATGTTTAAAACGGGTTTTCATTGAGATTGTTGTTACTTTGTTATACACAGAGCTTAAATATGTGTAAGGAGATTATATACTTAAGATAAATTATCATAATTATTTAACTTCCTCCATTACTTTTCATAACATGTTAATTAAATTGATCAATAACATGTACCGTGCTTTCATTAAGGAAGCAATCAACATGATAAGAGTAAAAAGCCTTTTCTGTCATAATATTCGTCTGATGTCTGCATTACGGTAAGTCTTTTAGGTAGTTGAAATGGAAATGAAAAATTTACGCACCATTCACACATTAGCGAATTTTCCATTGTATTGCTTTAGCAATATCGCATTCTAAACATGAATTTACAATTTTGAAGTGTTGTGTGTACAAATAATAAAAAAGGGTGATAGAAGAGTTTACATGGTAGTTTCCTATGCTTGTAGTTCCAAACAAGTAGAGAATTTTACGATTGATTAAAAACGTTCGTGACACCGAGTCTGTTTCAAAATCGGAACCACGGAATGCCAACTCGGTTAATTATCGACGTACTTGTGTACATGTATAAGTGCTTAATGCTTTTACCCTGAAAATCATTTAAAAAATTATCATCATAGGTTGGACAGTTACAAGCTGCTGTTTTGATATGTACAAGAAGATTAAAATATCAATCCTACCGAATTGGTTTTGTACATGTAATGGAAGAACAAGAGTATAAAAAATATTTGATTCTTTCGTCGGTTACGTTCTTTTTTATGCTAATATGATTGATTAGTTGGACCATATCTTTCTGTGACAGTGTAGTATTAGGGCTTTGTTGCACTTGAATAGTTATGGAAACAGTAAAAACAGGGGAATAAGGAACAATAAAAACCGTCACGAACTAGCATAAACTGGATGAATGGTTGGTGTTTGGAATGCCATTCCCGTCATTTTGAAACAAGGCCTGTCTTATATTTACACAGCTGTAGCTGCCATAGTTTATCGTGACCACACACACACAAACACAATATAATAATATATATATATATATATATATATATATATATATATATATATATATATATATATATATATATATATATATATATATATATATATATATATATAAATAGAAAAGGGGTGCGTTCTTTATAAAAATACCAGGTGTAATTAATTCCATTCTCATAGATGGATTTTAATTAATAAGACGCTTTTAATTTAGAATAGTTCGCTTGATGGCAACTGGAAACATGAAGAAGCTCGCCATGAAATGGTATGACAAAAATCAAAATTGCTTGCCTCCTGCAAACGTCGTCCCTTCATTGGGAATTAAGAAAACACTGCTTGCGTTTTTAGTTCTGTTTTGTGGCTGTGGACTCTCAATTCTTATTCTCGTAGCGGAAATTTTTATAAGAAGAAAAATGAAGCAACAAAGACAAGTAAGAGTAACTTATTTTTAATGATTAATAATTAAAGTTATATTTTTGATAAATTTAAATTTTAAGATCTTTTTAATTTGCTCAAGATTATCCAAAATGATCTTGAACAAATGGTACAACGCCTTACTCGTATTCCTGATCCCTTTGGAGATGACTCATATATTGATAGCTTAGTCGATTTCACATGCCTAAGAAATTAAAGTCACTGAAATGTATTTAAAAAAAATATTTATTTTTATGCTAGCAATTGTGCCGATTTCAAGTACAATCTTTATCACGCAAGGATTGTTCTGAATGCTGAGTTACTAAATGAAGTAACACTGATTTCTCAAGTATAATGCTTTGAACATACTTATAAAAAGGCACATAATTTGTAAAATATATTGAGATTATAGGAAAGGACAATGTGTTTAGATAGTGTTAACTTTACAAAGGTTTATTTTGCTTTTTTGTTTTCCTTCCATGCTACTTACTTTTTGTAGGTAGCATGCATATTATCTATATTCCAAATCCAACAGTGGTGCGCAATGACGTTGAAGTTTCCTTTCCCTGGTATTTACATTCCATCACCTTTATATTCTGATGAAATTTCCAACGTGATCTGCGATCTTCACTTACGACTCCGATATTTTCGGAGAAGTAAGTATCAAAATGTAGAAAGTGAGTCTAAACTAATTGAACAATCCAAGTATATTCATTTTCTTATCGTACTTTCCACTATACACTTAAAATTTGAGTCATTCTTGTTTCTTAAATATTTTTCTATAACTTCTTTCAACGCTTCCCATTCCTCTTTTCAACTTTCTCCATTCTGATTCCGAATACTCTTGTTTAAAAGCTTCCAACTTTCTCGAGACGTATGCACCTTTTAATTTCCCTTTGACAGTTCTGGAAACTTGTTACATATGTATTTAAAACGCTTCTTTTCTTTTTAAATTTTTTATAATTTTTTTTTCAAATCCAGTTTTACATGGAGAGGAGGTAGGAGGACTTTTGCGGATCACTAAACCTTTGTTGAATTATATTTTTGCTTCCAGGTTGTAATAATTCTCTACTTGGCTACGTCTTCTTGGTCCAGTATTCTTTTTCATCCCGGTTATATCACTTACAAAAGAAATATAGATATTTTGTTATTCTACCTGCTGTTAAAGTAGCTTACAAATTACTTTAGGACCGCAGCATATTGCTCATTCATAATACGGCATTCGTCAGAATTACTTCAAAATTACTGCAGAATACTTTCAGATACAGGAAATGTTTAACAACCATTGAAGTTTATATACTTTCACTGTGAAAAGAAGTTTTGATATTTTTCTTAAATGAATTAATGAAATGCTCCCACTCATTCACGTCATAAACTATTACATCACACCAGCAAGATTATTACAATAAACTAGGTCGCACAGTTTTCAGAAATGTTTGAAGGAAAAAACTTTTCCTCTGTTTCTGAACAATGAGAAAGAAATGCCAACAGACAGTAAATATTTTCTCTTAGTCTAAAGCCTAAACGTTCCGCTGAATCTTTATATAACCAAATTCTCTGTATTGGTCATCCATTTCGCATTCTGGAAAAGTTAGAGTTCTGATCTACAAGAAGCATCATGAAACTGACCATTATCGTCATCGTGAGACTATGTTACACAGTCTTTAATTAAGTGCATCAACTAGTTTTTCTTAAACTAATGAAACATGAAGCAAGTGTAGCAGGGGCATGAGTTACAAGTGTATTGCAGATATATTCGGACACACATTCTCTTTCATATTCTTTAAATTAAATACTTAAGCATTACATTAGCAAAAATTGTAATCGTCAGTGTGGTTTTGTGGTCCCTTCAGATCACTGGGACTCTAAACTAAAAAGCAAGCTTTTACTATTTTTTTCCATTCACACGTCACCACCACTCACGGGCAAAGCCCTATAATGCGTCCATTATCCGAGTTCTTTCAGACAAATAAAGAAAACTTTTATCTTTGTCACTCAGTATTACTCCAAAGTAGGGATAAAACACTTTCCTAGCAAAGGTTGTATTATTCCACTATTGTTTCTTCACCACAAACTCATGTCAATTATATTAATACTGAATTAATACAATACCTTGAGGCCATTTAGCAACTTACAAACACAAGAATACAAACAACATCACTTCAAAAGATGAGAAGTAAGTTAAGTTCTACAAAATTTCACACAACTAAATGACAAAATATTTAGGTATGAAGAGTTTGATTACAATACTCAATTTGAGGAAATTCATGACAATCTTATTTTCACATAAAGTTTTCAAAGCAAATGTGAAGATTTTTTGTTACTATATAGGGAAGACGAAATAAGGAATGAGTCATTATATTTGATAGCTGAGTGTCATAAATAATGACTGATATTTATTTTATTGTATAGAAACAAATTTCACAATTGTATATTTAAAAATATTAATGTATAACAAACTACAAAAAGTGGTTATTTCATAAAATTAATAATAAAATATACATATATATCATATTTAGGTTCATTGAAAACAAAAACTTATGATTTGTGAGAAACGATACGTGATTTAATTTGAGCCATTTTTTTCGGAGGCCCCATCATCCAAAATTCTTCAATGATCAATTATTACAATTCAAGCAACACTTACTTTATTCACCTGTGATATACTTAATTTTATTATAGTTAAAAAGAGCATCAAAACTCTGCATAGATTATATTAAGAAATGTACTCATTAATTTGTATGGATTGAACGACCCTCTTTGTGTTTTAAATTTTTAGATCACAAAAGCTTTTGTCCATATAATGCATTAGTTTTGCAATTATCTTTATCTAACTTGCCGATAGTTGGGTAATGGATTGAATTTGATGTGGTATGTTAATTTATCTTTTACATATATTTTGAAGTCAAAATTTTCAGACTTTGAAATGTGCATAAATAACCGGAATTATATTCTTTTAAAAAGTGACTATGCAAGTACTTAAAATCAAGAGAAAACCAATGATAATATTGATGTCAAGCTGATGATTTTAGTAATATGATAAACTCGAACAGGTATAGTCATACTAAAATTAATAATAAGTTATGTTTATTTATCTCATAACTTTATTAACTATCCTAAATTCTTCAACTTTCTAAACTGAAAAAGAGAGCACATTCTCTCTTTTTCATTTTCTGAGATCATTATTTTATGTAATTTCAATGTTCTCCACCGTCATTTGCCTTTTATGTTCCTCAAGATAAAGCTGGTGATCTTCCCTTCCATATCTGTATCCAAAAATAATATTGAACAGAT
This sequence comes from Armadillidium nasatum, assembly GCA_009176605.1. Taxonomy (NCBI): domain Eukaryota; kingdom Metazoa; phylum Arthropoda; class Malacostraca; order Isopoda; family Armadillidiidae; genus Armadillidium; species Armadillidium nasatum. The sequence goes on along the minus strand of SEYY01008539.1, from coordinate 7,995 downwards.
GGTAGAACGCCTTACTCGTATTCCTTATCCCCTTGGAGATGAACCCAACTTATAATTCAACTCCTTATACCGTTAAGCCCTTTCTACTACTAGGTTCTTCCGATCCCATTCTTATCTCTGAATACACTTCCTTTCGTTAAAGTCTTCCTCAAGAAGTTCCACTGACTATCATGAGGAAACCATATTGGCATTTCGGTGCAGAATTGCTCACTTCAAGAATTACCCTTGTCTTGTCTTGGGTAATTTATATTTATTCCAGGAATTGGCAAAATCTTTTCTCTGTAACACTAAAAAATATTTTCTTCGTAGAAAATAGTATAATCTTTCTGGCTCCTCTTCCATGCGCATTTCCTAATAATATTATGCAAAAAAAAAAAAATTTCAACTCTAACTTTGCTCCTTCCTCTTTTAACTACTCTTATATTCCGCATGACTGCTGTTTATGCTTTTGCCCATAATTATACCTTAGATGATTACAAATCTATTCTACTTCTTCCCAATCCGCCAACTCATTTATGGATGAAGACATTATTTCTGCTCACTCACAGATTTACATTAAGAAGGTGTTCCGTTCAGATGGTACCTCATTTTCCTTACAAAACTTGCTTTTTTAACTTGCATACTGTTTTGACAAACTATATCTTCCTGATATCCTATCGCGAATGTTAGAAACATGAGCTCATTCAGCCAGTGCTGAAAAAAGAAAACCAATTTCAGTCCTCTTACTATCTTCCTATTTCTATAAACTCCATTCTTTCAAAATTTTACTTTATGATGTAATTTACATTACATCATAAATGTGAAAAAGCAATTGAAATTTTGTTGGCAATACTATATCCCTACCAAAGTAGGGATATAGTATTGTGAACTATCCCTCCCCCTCCCACCCCCACAAACAAAAGATTTCGAGACAATTAAATTCTAGCTTTATCTCTGGTCGTCAATATGGTTTTCGTAAGGAATGCCGTAATGGTAATATTTCACAACTCTCTGGCTTCTGATCCTCTGATCTTCAGCATTTTGGTGAATCTTTTGTTGTAGTGCTAGACGTACCAAATACCTTCGAAATATTTTGGTACTAAGTTTTGATTTCTGAACTTCTCTTTCGTTATTTATCCTCCTCACTGTAACTTTCTCTTTCATTACTTTTTTCCTGTATTTCTTTAGCTGTTATTGTAGAGGAACTTGGTTTATCCTTTACATCTATTAATAAAGGTGTTTCTCACGAATTTATACTATCCTCAATATTTTTTCAATTTTTCATTAAAGAGCCGCTTCTTTATTACCTCATAACCTATTCACTCCTATGCCGACGAATTTGCATATCATTACTCCTTTTATTTTGAAAGGTGTAATCATTAATTGTTCCTTGGATGACTGGAGCAACTAAGATCTGATCTTTCTCTGATTTCTAATTGAGGAAGAGAACCCATGGTCGTTTTCAATTTCTTAGAACCACAGTTGCTTCACTTTCTACTAGACGTAATTTTCAGCACAACTATACCACCTTTGGAAACACGCAACTCGAAACATATTTCTTTTTCTAAACAAGCTTCTATGAAGTTGTATGTTTGAGACACCTTAATTGCTTTTTTAAGGAGATTGTTAGTGCTAGTGTAGAGTATGGCTCATATCTACAGGGTAGCTTCGTTCACACAGTTCTCATTGAAGGGTGTGTGTGATCTTTGGTTTGTCGTCTTTTCAACTGTTTTGCTCTTACTTATTCTCCTCTTTCTATTTCTGCCCATCGAATTGTTGCGTCACTCTCTATCTATACTACACTGCTCTTTTGATTGTTTCAATCATATAACACTCCATTGCGACACCCACCTCATCATCATCCTCAGTCTCATCCTTTCTCTTTACAGCTCTCTGGAAAGATATTGGAGTCTGATAAACTAAATGTTTTAATTTTGAAGAGGATGAAAGGTGCTCGTATACACGTTATTATTTAGTTTTGATCCAAATAGGAAAACTGATAATTTGATGTGTTTATAGTGACATAACTTCCTAAACTTTGGTGTTTTTTCCTAATATTTATTTTTTTAAATATAAATAATAACATTTGCATATTCACATCAATCCCTGAATACAAACAGTAGCTGTTATAGAACTGTAATTAATAATTGAGATGTCAGAATTCACATCGACATACGTGTCGAATATAATATATATATATATATATATATATATATATATATATATATGTGTGTGTGTGTGTGTGTGTGTGTGTTTGTGTGTCCACTGGTGGACAACGTCCAGAGGCCTACCAATTTCTACCAAATTTGGGGCAATATCGGAACCTAATCGTTAAACTCATTTTATGTCTCGATACACTGCGCTTGAAAGTATGAAAGTCAAAGGAATTTGGGAAAAAAGATAAAAGGAGTATGCTCCAGACTTTACCAGAAGAGTGAATGTAAATCTGAGCATAGTGGTTAAATCTGGGATCAGTGAGTTGGACAGAGAAAGAGAGTGTGAAAGATTTAAATAGATTTAATGGATTTATGTTGAAAGATGTGTCGCACGAGTCTTTCTCAGTGGAGGAGGAATGCGATGGGAGAGTTCAGAAGAGCAGTGTCCATTGTAATGGAAATAATATAAAGAGAGAGTGAAGCAACAATTCGATTGACAAAAAGAGATTGGAAGGAAATAGTGAGAGCACGAGAGTTGATAAAACGAAAAGCACTAGACACCTTCACAAGGAGAGCTGTATGAGTCGAGCCACCCCAGATGTGTGAGGCGTGCTCCCTACAGGGGCGAAAAACACCTCTATAAAGAGAAAGCAACTGGGGTAGTGTAAAGAAATTCTAAAGCTTCAAAACACCAACCTCTTATATAGAAGCTTGCTTTGACAGAGAATTAATGGTATCCTTCCAAGAAAGCTCACAAGAAAGAAACATCGAGAATATTAAGGAGAGATGAAGGATTGAGTTGTGTGTTTTTGAAGAAGATGTTATAGTTGTGTGGAAGGCTGTGTCGTGTAAAGAGATGGAGGAACTGATTTTTCTGAGGCATTGAAACTAACCATATATTTGCTGGTCCATTTTGAAATACGATTAAGATCAGAGGTTAGTCGCTCCAAGGCCACCATTTTAGCCTCAATAAACTTTTGCTGGGAGGGGCTTCTTTCAACCTGAAAGGAGTAATGAACGATAGAGTAATGAGCATAAGAGTGGATAGGGGAAGGAGCAACGAAGCATTAATGAAAAGTGTTGTGGATAAAAGAGAATCGTGAGGAGCACCACTATTAATAGATTTAAAGGATAAATGGTGGTCCTCTACATCAGTAGCTCTATAACGACCGGGAAAATTTCAGGGTATATCTTTCCTGGTTGAAAAATCCATTTCTAGATTTTCAGTCTACAAGTTTTTTTTAAATTTGACTTTTTTTTTTTTTTTTTGAAAGGAGGGCCAAATCACTTTTTGGAATGTTCTGAAATTTGGATGCATATTCAGAATTCTATGGGCTACAAAAGCTTCTAACAAACTTTTGTTCCCAGAGTTATACAAAAATGTTATAAGCTCAAAAACTAACAAACTATTGAAAAAAATTTTTTTTTTTTTTTTTTTTTTTTTTTTAAATCCACCTTTTCGGACAAAACACTTTAAAAAAAAAATAACTAACATTTCTTATTTTTGGTGATGTATAGAGAAGGGATGGGGCTACAAATTCCGACATCACAAAAAATATTGATATTTTTTGAGATGTAATTCTATGCCAATATCACTATAAAGTGTTCTTAAATTCAGTATAGTTGGCCTTTTTATATCATAATATATCATGAATTTTAATTTTCTTTAATATAAATTTCATTTCCAAGTTTATATTTTGATTAATAGCTAAATACCAGATAAGAGATTTAAACTATATATAGACTCATTTCATATAGGGCAGTCATTGATAGGTTCATATGATTTTTTATTTTCTCTTATTTTTCTTAAACATTCTTATGATATAGCAAATTTTATGCATGGTTTGTCTCTTACCTAGTATTTAATTGTTTTTCAAAATATAAACTGGAAATGTAATTTATATTGAAGAGAAACAATAAAAATGGGTCAGAAAAACAAATTTACTATATTAAAATACACTTAAGGTGGTAAAAATAGATTTCAAACATCATAAAGCTTGGCTTTCATCTGCAACTTTGACAATATGATGTAAGAAATTGGGTGGAGAAAGATAATCAGAAAATATATCGATACTAATGTTTGTATATAAATTGTTAAATCTAACAAACTACTTCAACTTAACCTAACCTTGACTTGAAGGGAAAATGTACACTAATGGCCAGCAAATGGGCCTAACCTAAATAAAAATAAAAAGGTGCAAAAATGTACTTTTAAAGTATTTCAAATATCTAGTCCTCAACATTATGAAATATCAATATTTTAAATTTTTGAGATGTCATTCTTTTCCTATATCGCTATAAGGTGCAGGCATGTTCAGTATAGTTAGCCTAATTATATGATTGGTTATGCAGGGTTCACCTCTTACCTGGTATTTAGTTGTTATTCAAATATAAACTAAAAATGTAATGTATACTGAAGAAAAACAAAAAAAAATTATTCAGAAAACCAAAGTTAATAAATTTAAAAATAATTAAAGTACTAAAAAAATCATAAACTATATATAATTTCGCCAACTACTCTGAATATGCTTACGCCTTATAGCGATATTTGTAGAGAATAACTTCACAAAAATTATCGATATTTCATAACATTATTGCTAGATATTTGAAATACATTAAAAATATATTTTAGCACTATTTTTTTAATTTTGGTTAGGCATATTTACTGACCGTTAGTATACATTTACCCTTTAAGTGAAAGTTAGCTTCAGTTGAACAAGTTTGCTAGATTTAACATTATTCCTACATCAGTATCGATGTATTTTCTAATTATCTTTCTCAACCCAATTTCTTACTTCATATTGTCAAAGTTGCAAACGAAAGCAAAGCTTTATGATGTTCAAAATCTATTTTTACTACCTTAAGTTCAGTTTAATTTAGCAAATTTGATTTTTCAACCCTTTTTCATTATTTTTCTTCAATATACATTACATTTCCAGTTTATATTTTGAGTAACAACTAGATACTAGGTAAGAGACAAACCCTACATATTTACTATATCATTTAATAATAGGATTTTTAGTACTTTAACCATTTTTAAATTTGTTGAATTTGATTTTCCAACCTATTTTTATCATTTTTCTTCAACATACATCACATTTACAGTCTATATTTTGAATAACAACTATATCTAGATAAGAGATGAACCATGATTAATAATCTTTACTGCATTTAAAGTATCATAAAATTTGCATAAAAATGGTAAAGTGTAGCTTTTAGCTCTAAGTATCAAACTTTTTCATTTTATAAAGATTTTAATTTTAAATAATTTTCCTACTGACATTTGGAACTCAACATATTATGGCAAAGTAAAAATGACTTTGAGAAGCTATACAATTAACAAACATTTTTCATATTCCATCATTAGTTACTATGTCACTAAATTTGTACATGTAACCCTAACAAACCTAGCCTGCTTATGAAGAGAAATTAGTTGTATATTTTCTTTTTTAGTTATAGCAGTCCTAACAATGTGCACAATACACCAGATTAATGGAAATAAAATATTAAAAAATTCATGTAAAGGATAATAATGTGTAAATCAAAACAATAAATAGCTTACAAGCAGGTGGATGTCCAGCTTTAGTTTCGATTGGTTCTGGATTTGCAGACATTTTCAAGAAATAAAAATCTAGAATGTAAATTTTTAAGTTTTGATCCTTGCAGTTTGATAATATGATTTATTCTAACTCCTTAATTATTTTTTTTTTTTTTTTAATGTTCAAGGTCAAAAGTGCAATGTCTCTCAGATTCCCTACTTCCTTGTAAGGAATTTTATAAAATTACAAGATGAATCTCAATTTTATTTCCTGAAAGGAAAAAAACACTGAAGTCATTAACAATAATAAATAAATAAAAATAAATTTAAATTGTATCAATCATATGAACAAGTTACGATATCCCATACGTGATAAATTGAAGATAAACAATAAAAGATTGCTATTGCCACAGATTAAATTCGTTAAAAATAGTACTGAAATGCTTTATGAATAAAAAAGTAGGGATAACGATACCAGAAACGTGGCAGTATTTCGAATTAACTGATTTTTAAATCTCATTTCTTTAGAAAATATTTAAATTTGAAGGTATATTAAAAAAAATAAAATTAATTGAGTGCGTTGCAAGAAAACTTTGATTTGTAACCTTCTGCAGCGAGATTTAAGGGAATTTCTTACTTTTTGTGGGCCAATTGGGTGTCTACAAATATCGATAGCATATATATAAATATAAATATCTGTTAGTATCAAATTTAGTTTATCACTTAAAAATTAATTTAATCAATGAAATATTTGAATCAATATTGCAAAACTTTAGAAAATAGGAGAAAACGTTTAGGGAATACAAGAATGTACTTGATACCTCAATCAGGGTTTCAACTTACAACTTGATAGTTTATTCGAAGAAAGCAAATATACTATTAGAATACCTTACTAGATAATTTATATACTATGTTTTATGCAATGTATCAGCAGATTGGCATGACGCAAAAACTAGAGTGCAATGTGTAATAAATTAGAGCAGCCAAAGAGAAATTAACAAACTTTGAATGAACCAAAGTTTATCTTCTATAATTTTTTTTTAAAGTGTTTTCTTCATATTTATACATATATATATATATATATATATATATATATATATATATATATATATATATATATATATATATATATATATATATATTATATATATATATATATATATATATATATATATATATATATATATATATATATATATATATATATATATATATATATATATATATATATATATATATATATATATATATATATATATATATATATATATATATATATATATATATATATATATATATATATATATATATATATATATATATATATATATATATATATATATATATATATATATATATATATATATATATATATATATATATATATATATATATATATATATATATATATATATATATATATATATATATATATATATATATATATATATATATATATATATATATATATATATATATATATATATATATATATATATATATATATATATATATATATATATATATATATATATATATATATATATATATATATATATATATATATATATATATATATATATATATATATATATATATATATATATATATATATATATATATATATATATATATATATATATATATATATATTAGTCTTTTTATTAGTAGCCTTATTCGCCTAAGTAATAATTAATAAGTAAATATAATTAGTTAATTAATTAGCTAGGCTATTTAAATTATAATTATTTTAAAAGTACAAGCTATTTCAGGTTTTTTTTTTATGAAAATGACGAAAATGTGACTGATAGAACCAATTCACTGTATTTAAATTTTAAATTTTAAAGAAAAAAAAAAAAAGCAAACTATATCATATTTTTAATTTGAAGAATATTTTACGGTTCTGTGCTATTATTTAATTTTTATTACTATATTATTAACATAAATTTTAAAATAAAATATTTATTTTTAGCATTGGAAATCTCAACAGTGGAATTTTGAAGAAAAATTAAACAGTGATTTTTATAATTAGAAAATAAGTAAATAGAGACAGTAAGAGCTTTGAATAAAATATTAAATTCAAGTAAATTGGACCTATTAAACGAATAATTTAGGAAAAAAATATTCATCTTGGAAAAAAACGCCTTTGATTTAGATTGCTGAATGTTGGCATATTACAATCCTAAAGCATCTTATTCTCTATATATATATATATATATATATATATATATATATATATATATATATATATATATATATATATATATATATATATATATATATATATATATATATATATATATATATATATATATATATATA
>SEYY01008538.1:67500-70000 GCA_009176605.1 Armadillidium nasatum | reverse complement strand
ATATATATATATATATATATATATATATATATATATATATATATATATATATATATATATATATATATATATATATATGCAGCAATGCCAACTTACTGAGTAAATTTCTCAAATCTAAGAAAGAGGGATTTTCATTCATATTTTGAAAAAGGTTGACTCTAATGCAAAAAAGACTCTTCCTTATTTTTTATCTCCTTTGATCATTATCTCTGTGATTTAAAGTTTTTGTCATTACTAACAATACAATGGAAGGTAATAGAGAGCACCTACAATTGCTGAGTGCTCACAACTAAAGGGATTCATATTTCCATAATAATTTTGTGTGAAGATCAGGAACTCTAGATTTGTTCTATGTGGTACCTCTTTCAAACCATATATTTTCTCTGGATTAACCCTCCATTGTTCTGTCTTTCCTCCTGTATTTAACTTTTCTCACTTTAGAATTTGCGTGGTTCTCACCTAAGGAATTTACATTACTTTTGAACTTAGGTTTGTTTCTGAAATTTTATTTTGTTTCCCTCACGTGATATATATATATATATATATATATATATATATATATATATATATATATATATATATATATATATATATATATATATATATATATATATATATATATATATATACTTCCTATGGTGGTCAAAGGCCATAGGCCTACCAATTTCCACCAGAGTTGGAGAATATATTAATCATGGTCGAGTAAAGGCAGACATTTCCCTATACACAGCGTTTGAAGGTGTGCAATTCAAAGGAAGTTTGGAATATAGATAATTCAAGACTTTGCCAGCTGACTACGTGCAAGAATGAGTATAGCGTTTAATTCTGGGGTCAGAGAGTAGGACAGAAAAAGGATAAAAGTGTGTAGAAAGCGTGTCGCACAAGCCCTACTCATTGGAGATATGTAACGGGAGAGTAATAGCAATAGATTAGAGAAAGTGACGTTAAATTCGACGGGAAGAAAGAGACTGCACACTATATATATATATATATATATATATATATATATATATATATATATATATATATATATATATATATATATATATATATATATATATATATATATATATATATATATATATATATATATATATATATATATATATATATATATATAAATTGAGATGGGTTTGTTCTTTGGGCATCTTATCTCTATGATAAAACAAAGGGCTAGTAATGATGATAGAGACATTGTAATCAAAATTAATATATCAAGTTACATAAATAGTATTCGTTTCGACTCTAACCAGACTCATTATCAAAATGATATTGAAAAAATAGAACACAATTATTAAATCATAGAGTTACTAAATCACAGACCAATAATTACAACAAATAAACAAGTTAAACAGCCACATAGTAGTGAATGAGACTGTAGGCATGATTAATTAGATATATTTTTAACATATTTTTTAGATGGTTACTATAATAAATATTGTGACTGATATATTCATACTCGGTGTATATTTATGATCATTGTTAATATGGTAATGGAACAAGTTGAAGGGAAGTATAATATTCATACGCATTCTCCTGGTCATATTTGATAATGAGTCTGATTAGACTCGAAACGTCCATTTTTTATGTAACTTAATAAATTAATTATAATGATAATGTCTCTATCATCATTCCATATATATATATATATATATATATATATATATATATATATATATATATATATATATATATATATATATATATATATATATATATATATATATATATATATATATATAAGAGGAACATAGGATTATTTAATTTATTACTTGGAATTTGATGTGAAGAAATCCTTTCATGGAATATTAAAGTTGAGCTCTGAATTTGTTTCTCTGTACCAAAAAATAATAAAAAAAAAAAAAAAACGTCCTCTTGAAAACCGTAAAAAGAAATACCATTTTTTTTTCTTGAAACATTTCAAGTCATTTAAAATGTTTCTCAAAGTTGTAAAAACATTTTGCTCTTGAAATCTAAGGAATTTTAAGACTAATTTAATCAATAAAGAAGAATGAAGTTGTTCTTTATTTTCTTTAGAATTTCTTTAATCTATATTTTTTTTTTTTTGTCTTTTTTACTCTACTGAATCATCTATGAAGGGAGAAATTTATTAACCTATAAAATAACTTTTATGGTTAAATCTATATTTAAATTTTCTCTCTCTCACACTATATATATATATATATATATATATATATATATATATATATATATATATATATATATATATATATATATATATATATATATATATATATATATATATATATATATATATATAAATCGTCTAGGATTAACAATACTATCCCATTGAATGTGAAAAGAAGCTGAGCCTAATTCTGATCAAATCTCCAAAATCCACGAAACAGAGCATTTGAAAAGTAGGGAAAAATGAAAGGAAGTTCTAATATGTTCCAGACTTTACCTGTGGAGATTGTACATGGCAGAATGAGCATATTAATTACGTCTAATTTATACAGACTCAAACTTAATCACCAGA
>SEYY01008538.1:60000-62500 GCA_009176605.1 Armadillidium nasatum | reverse complement strand
TATTTGAAGCTTCATTCCACCAATTCCAGTTCATTCTTATAAATTATAACTCCCTCTCAATTCATACTTCAGACACAATCAATGTCACCAATGCTTCTCAGATACTCATTAATTAATTTATATATGGTGTGTGTTGGTCAAACTGTCCTACGATTAAAACTGAAGAATAACTAGCATAGAGGTGTTTCCTTCAGAACAGATCTTCCTCTTTGCTCTCCTGTACACTGCCATAAAACACACATGGTCGAAGTTTACGTCATACAAGATGTTTCGAGTGATGTTTTGCGTAGAATGAGTTAATGACAGACTAAGGCCTAAAGGTTCCGAAAGAATACCGATATTTATCGATATTGACATTTTTTATAATAGTATCGAAAAAATATCGATGATATTTTTAAAACCGATATATCGGTAAATCGATATTTTATCCTCAGTATCGAATCATCGATTTAATTTTTTTTTTAACTTCCAGAAATTTGAAACAGTTTTCTGCCGTTTTATAAAATAAAATTTAAACAAAATGTGTGTATTTTTCATGCGAGTTCATGTTGGATGCTGATGACATTTTGTTTTGATAATATATATATATATATATATATATATATATATATATATTATATATATATATATATATAATATATATATATATATATATATATATATATATATATATATATATATATATATATATATATATATATAATATATATATATATATATATATATATATATATATATATATATATATATATATTAGGGATGGAGCGATACCAAAATTTTTTACCGATATACCTAAAAATTACCCGATACCGATACCGATACCGATACCGATACCTAAAAATATGCCGATACTTGCCGATACTACTACCGATACCGATACCGATACCGATGCTTTACTCTTATCCAAAAATTTGCCGATACCGATACCGATACTGAAAAGGTCGATACCGATACCGATACCGATACAGTATCGGAAAATATGCCGATACTTGCCAATACCGATACCGATACTTCACTCCATCCCTAATATATATATATATATATATATATATATATATATATATATATATATATATATATATATATATATATATATATATATATATATATATATATATATATATATATATATAATAATAGGAAAGTGGTATCAAATTCAGATCTATTCTATTTTTTATACTTAATGTGTTTTTAATTGTTTGCCTTTTATCAGACAATCAATTCAACTTTTACAGTATTTACAATACTTAGGATACAAGTTTTTATGTTAATTATTATCTATCATTTTTGTCCGATAAGATATCTAACGTTAGTTTCCTGTCATCAAGACTTTCAACATTTATCTTCAAACTTTTCAAAAAGATATTGCTTTATCCTATCTTCCTGCTCGAATTTACGAAGATTTTTCTTCTAATGTAACTCTCCTCAATTTTTTTTTTTCATGAAAAAATAAAAAAAAAAATTTTCTTTATGCTCTCCTTCACTAGAGTTTGCGCGGCCACAACCTTTACGTTTCTAAAAATCTATATACAAAAATATCTATTGTACCATATATATATATATATATATATATATATATATATATATATATATATATATATATATATATATATATATATATATATATATATATATATATATATATATATATATATATATATATATATATATATGTGTATGTGTGTGTGTGTGTGTGTCCTCTAAAAAATGTAAACCATTTTCTCTAACTCATTCATCAGTATCATACAATTATGATAATAACACACTCTATTCAAACTGTATTTTATTGATCTTCATAATTATTACTTTTGTACAGTTTTAATTTCCGTGAAAGTAATTTTAAAAATAACTAACATTCTTTGTCTAAAATTTCTTGCTGTAATCTCCTTTTCTCATTCTGCAATTCTTCATCTTAATCTCCTTTCTTATAAGCTTGTAATCTCAAAACTCAGAAACCTCTTTCTTATCCTTTATATGTTTTTACTGTTTGATCAGTTTGAATCGGAGTGAAGGAGATTTTTGTGTTTTAGGTTGGAGCAAGAATAGGCATAAACGATAGTCAATTTGATCTCCATAACCCGGATAGGAACCTTCCAATCTTAAAATAATAACTATAGATATTTTAAAGTAGAAGCTTTTAATTTATTTATTTTTTTTTTTAAATTACTATACCCTAAAACTATTTCGTTCTTAACTTGAATTAATTAAAATTATATTTTTAATTTAAATCGACCTAAAGTTAAATTTCATACTACAGCAGGGATCGTCACATAGAACAAAATTAGGGAGATATGTCCAAATCTTCACTTAGTATTTCTCAATTCTGTATCATCTCGTATTGCTTCATCATTTTACATACCTTTAAACATCATCTATTATCATACATATATATATATATATACTAACTGCATCACCTCAGATATAGAGATTAACCAAATGAAAATTCAAAAGTCTTGTAATCTCTAAAGTATTTTTTACAAAATTTTACTTACATGTTTTG
>SEYY01008538.1:45000-47500 GCA_009176605.1 Armadillidium nasatum | reverse complement strand
TCTCATACAAGAACGTCCTCCTCTGACTTGCTACGACCCTCTGTGGTATATAAGTTTACGTGCGCAGGATGCAGTTCCTGCTACGTGGGTCACACACGCCTACAACTTCAATTACGGGTCCACAAGCATAGGAATACGTCCTTTTGCACTAATCTCCCTTCCTTAGCTCCCGAACACTCCTCCATCCGTGAACACACACAAACATATAATCATCCTTTCCGTTTCTCCGACTTTATCATTTTAAAATCTGCACCCTCTGAATCTTCGAATCACTATACATTAAAAAACTTCAACCCCAACTTAACACAACTTTTTACTCCATCCCTCTCCTAGTCTCATGACTCCCTGCCTGCACCTCACACCTCCCCCTCTTTTTTCCATCTTTCTTTCCCCTTCCCTTCTTTTTTTCTCTCTCTCCACCCAAAACTCTCCCTTTTGTTACCTTCTTTTTATCCACCCACTTCACCTTCTATACACTTTTTTCAATCCTAGATTCCTAGATACCCATACCCTATCATATTACATCATTCATCCAAGCAATTAAATCATAATCTACTCATATGTATTATTTCATTATCTTAGTGAATCACTGTATTTACTGTTGTTTTGTGTTTATTCTTAGTGTATTATTTATAAATATAACTATTTATAACTATTTTCCTTTTACTTTATTTAACATTTATCTCATAATTGATAACTATATGTCTATTTTATTTTCCGCTCACAGAATATTGTTGAAAATGGGCCTAGATGTCCCGAAACGTCAAACCAACATATTAGTTTTGTTACCTTTAAATAGTAACAATATACTTTGTTTTGTTAATAAATGCTAAACAACTCTCAAATATGCCTTTGTAGACATTGTTCTCAATCCTGATTTTGCTAAAAATAAGGTTCCCGAGGAATAAACCAATCTCTGTATATATATATATATATATATATATATATATATATATATATATATATATATATATATATATATATATATATATATATATATATATATATATATATATATATATAGTTAAATAAGACATATAAATAACCTCAATGTGCTTTAAATTTTATTGGATCTCTCCCAGGAGTTAGAATTCGGTGTGCGTTGTTAGGATGTGAGCATTTGTATAAAGCGTCTCGAAAAAACAAAGGGAAAAACATTCGGCATTTTCCTATTAAGGTTCAAGATAGAATTACAATTAGGATGAAGAAAAGGTAGAAGAGCTCTGAGAATACAAATAGGAATGGAATTTTAATACTGCGTCTCTGAAGGAGTAATGACCCATTATTTTAGGAGTTATCTTTTTATGTTTTATTTTTTTTTTGGTGGATTTTTTTTGCCCCTTTAAAAATAAATATATAATTTCGTCTTTAAAGCTACATTTTGTTTTATTCTTTGGAAAGGAAGCCTCGATAAGCATCTTTCATCGATTTAAGTGATACATAATACGGACCTACGTTAATGCAATCTTCTCGATGGAATACTAAAGAAAATGTTTCTAAAAAAATATATATATATATATATATATATATATATATATATATATATATATATATATATATATATATATATATATATATATATATATATATATATATATATATATATATATATATATATATATATATATATTCCGTACCTTACGGGCAAGGGGAAGAACTTTCTAGGAAGTTTCTTTCAAGGGTCAGCAACGGGACTTAAACAGTGCTCTCAGGCAAGTGAATAAATGACTGTTTTTTTTTTTACTTGTTTTTTACTTTTATATATCTCTTCCGAAAGGCAAATTCCGGATGCCTACCAATTTCCATAGGAGTTTGGGAATTACAAAATTAAAGTTAAAATTAAAGTTAAAGGCCGATGTGTTCAGATGCTCCGCGCTTGAAAGTGTGCAAGTGAAATGGAAGTTGGGAAAAAAGATAAAGAGAGTGTGTTCTAGAGTTTAACAGTAGAATATATGAAAGATTGAGTAGAGCTATTAAGTCAGGGGTCAGAAAGTTGGACAGAGAAAAGTTGAGACTGTATAGAATGGCTAGTTGCACAAAACCATCTCAATGGAGGGGGTATGAAACGGGAATTGCTGTAAACAGCTGCTATAGCGATAGTAAAGAGATAATGACGCAACTATTTGGTAAGAGACAAAGAGTTGATATGACGAAAAGCCCTAGACTGCTTCCAATCTCTTAGAAACGTTTTTGAAAAAGAAGAAATGGGATCTTTCCATGAAAGATGCATGGAGTCTCATTCTCTTCTATCAGATCATCAGTATGGCTTTCGAAGCTCAAGGTCAACTGGTGACATACTTTCCTCTCCTACTGATCTATGGTCTTCTGCCCTTAGGGACTTTGGGGAGTCTTGTGTGGTGGCGCTTGACAAAACCAAGATCGGGTGTGGCATACGTCACTGCTCTCCAAGCTCCTTTCCAATGGGTACCCTCCTTCTCTTTGCATACTCTTGTCTAGTTTTCTCTCAGACCGTTCCATTTCGGCACTTGAAGATGGATCG
>SEYY01008538.1:20000-30000 GCA_009176605.1 Armadillidium nasatum | reverse complement strand
TATATATATATATATATATATATATACTGCACCATATCCCGCGTGATGCAGGGTGGTGTCGCTTGCGAAAGTTTTCCCATTTCTGCAATCGTACGTGGAAGAAAGAAAAAGGGTTAAAAGAGTTCTCAGCCTCTAGAACCATGCGAAGAACTATTCTTGATTTGACTTGATTGCGACAAAACAATCATCCTTTATTGACTAGAAGTTACCTCTACGTAAAATCTTTTTTTATTTTTTTATTTTTAAATATATTATTTTCCCTTTAACTGCCGAAAGTACGTTGTATCGAAAAATGTGTTGTTTCACAAAAAATAATGTTATTGAATTTCTGTTTATTTACTATCAAAAAAATACTGAAATATTATAACGAAAAAATCAAAAAAAATTTTTTTAACTTTGGCCAATATCATTCTTCTCGCATAATTCCACAAACAAACTCTGCAATCTCAGGAAGAAGATCTCGAAGTCTCAGATCAAGCAACTTACCCTCTCTCTTCTCTTCTTTTTTCTTCTCCTCTCTTCTGCTCTTCTCATCTCTTCTCTTCTGACTTCCTTATGATGTTCCTGACTTTTCTTCTTCTCATCTGCTTCCAAGCACATCCACTCTCGACGTCGAATCACACAAAAACACAAACACACACACACACACACACACAAAAACATATATATATATATATATATATATATATATATATATATATATATATATAATATATAATATATATATATATATATATATATATATATATATATATATATGAGTGTGTGTGTGTGTGTGCAAAATTTGATTAAAAGAACATTTTAAAATAATATTAATTGATAAAAATGTATTTCTAATATCTTATAATTTAGTGTATAATAAAAAACTTTTAAAAACCACCAATCCCCATTTACATTTATCATAAACCGTTAACCGTTAACAGTTATCATAAACCGTTAACCGATAACTACTCTTCCTTGTTTACTTTTTTTTTTAAATGGAATAATGTTCTTTACTGCAATTGCCATTGTTTTTTTTTTATAATTTCATTTGGTTCCATTATAAATAAATAAATAAAAAAAACATTCTAAGAATTTTTTTAATTGAAAGAAGTTTTAGAAAGAAGAGCTTCAAGAAATTTAATTTTGCTTTCATTTAAACGATACAATAACAATTATCTAAATTTTTTGACTTTTTTGTTAAGTGCAAATTGCATAAAAATGACTCTTTAGTCTCCATTTTTTTTTTTTTTTTTTTAAATTTCATTCAGCAAAAAAAAAAAAAGTGAAAAGAAAGTGAAAATATTATCTCAAATATTTGCATTTCAATGAAAAATTTTCAAACCTGGCAAATATAAAACAAGACAAGGACAAAATAATTAATTCAAAAAAGATATTTAACCAATGAAAATCAGAATTTCATGTTAATCGAAAAGTTATACAACACTAGAATATTCGTTTATCCTTAATACTCTTAAATTTCTCTATTAACACTTGTCCATATATTTTACCACCTATATTCAATAAACTTATTCCTCAATACCTTCGTAATATTTGAATACTCTTTTTAATAAACCTTGTGTTTCTCTCTAACCTGTATTTCAACATTTCCTTATTTTCAATCTTAACTCCATATATATATATATATATATTATATATATATATATATATATATATATATATATATATATATATATATATATATATATATATATATATATATATATATATATATATATATATATATATATATATATATATATATATATAGGTCAAATAAAATTTCCAGAAACTAAGGTGTGCACGGACGTCAGGATGATGAGATACATTATATCAAATTATAGGGTTGTGCGACCCCCTATCGCTCGCACATCATCCACCCCCTTCCCCCTGAAAAATTAGGAAAATAAATAACAATACGTCTTTTTTCATTTAACATTAGCTCAGAGTCTGATAATAAGGTATAAGACATTTTTACATACGCACACATCAAAGCATACACAAAAATACCCTTCATAAACCCCTATCCCCTCAACTTTAAGGGAAAATGAAAATGAAATCAACGATACTTATAAATTTCATCAATTTATTTTTACTTTAGTCTATTAAATAATAATATATATATATAATATATATATATATATATATATATATATATATATATATATATATATATATATATATATATATATATATATATATATATATATATATATATATAGCCAGGTATGATTATAAATAAAATATAAAAAGTTAACATAAGAATTAAAAAAAAAAAAAAAACATTTCTTAACATTTATCTTTTTATAAATCTAAATAATTATTGGGACCAGTGTTTTTTGCTGTCAAATTCCTTTAGGTTCTTTTCTATACTGTATTACATTCAAAATATACTCGTGTCTGTTTTCATATCCAATTCTTACTTGTGAACGCTTGTGTTACTGCATTTACTGCATTCTCTACACCCTGACTGTGGTATGGAAACAAAACAGTGTTGATTTGGCTCATGTACAAATTGTTTCATTTCTTCAGTTGTTAAATATTTTAAAACGGGTGTCTGAGTGATTGGTTCCTTTTTCCAGATAAATAATTTTTGAATAATCATCTTCATTAGAGTTTAGTGTTTTAGAGTTCAACAACTCTTGGAATGGAAATCCTTGCTCTAACTTGAATAATTCGTAGAATACTTAAATCTCTTCTCTCTTTTTTTTTGTCCGCTAACATTGTAAGTAATACATTCTCAGGATGAGCAAAGCACGAGTTGTTTTTTTGTACATGCTATATAATAATATCAAGTTTTTTGTCCATTTCTTTAAGTAGACACAGATATACCAAAAATTACGTGCATCATTAGCTGCCTTTGGATGTGACTTTATCCAAAACCACCCTGGTGCGTAAACTCTCATTATTATATTAATTTAGATTTTGAAGAGCTTTGCAAGGGTGTTTTGTGGAAACTTACAACCGTAAAATCTTGTTTGCTTTTGTTAGCCATATGGCATGATGAAGGGTGTCTGGAGATTTCTTGGCTAATAATGGCAATATATTTAGTGATTTTATATTAATACACATTTAATACAAAAATATTTCGTCGGTGCTAATTTGCTTAATGATATCTTCGGGGATTTTTTCAAGATTGCTGTTTACAAGTTCAAAATCAATCTTTAGCTTAATTACATCTTCTTCAATTTTATTTTCAATGGTACCCTTAAAAGTTTTTGATCCTGATGTTTCTCCATCAATTGCCTCGAATATGTGTCTGAATGGAAGTTCATTTGCATGTAAGAGGCAAATTAACCCTGTATCGGTATTTCCAAATATATTTCAGTCAGTTTCAAAACTCCACCAACTCTTCCAGTATTAAGTTTAAGAAAGTTATTATTTCATCAGTAATGCATCGGGCCTTGCCAGAATCTGGTGTGACATCAGTCATGTAAATATCATCTTGCTCTTTTATAATAACATAATGCCCTTCCAATTCAGCTCCATCTTTTCTTTTAGTTTGATCTTTTCTGCTGTCAAATTCAGTGCATTAACTTTGTGTGTATTCTAATTTCATTCTAATGGCATTCCTTTGTGCATAAAATTTTGGAAAAATATTAATTTCTTTTTTTTTCTAATTTAAGTAAAATATTTATACATTAAATATTCAGCGAAATTTTTTTTTTTTTTTTTGCTTCAATTATAAGGTAAAGAATGAAGTAATCAATTTTCGAAAAGCGGAAACTTAACCTGTTGATTCTGAGATTGATTCGCATGTCGCTCTTTTTCATTTCGTAACTCATTTTTCATTTGGAAACAATAGTACATCAATAATTATCCTAAAATTTAAGTTATATATATATATATATATATATATATATATATATATATATATATATATATATATATATATATATATATATATATATATATATATATATATATATATATATATATATATATATATATATATATATATATATATATATATATATATATATATATATATATATAAAATTAAAATTAAAGCGCAAGAGGTTGACAATCGTTTTCGATACCTTAAGTTTACTGTTGAGGACGATAAAGTCAGAGGTGAAGAACCAAAAAATTAAAAGATTTAAGAAAAGTCCACTTGAACAAGAAAAATTTCTAAACCTCAAATGGACTCTCTTTTAGCCATTTCTTTCTATTTTTTCACTAATATTATCTAACTATATATAGATATATATATATATATATATATATATATATATATATATATATATATATATATATATATATATATATATATATATATATATATATATATATATATATATATATATATATATATATATATATATATATATATATATATATATATATATATATATATATATATATATATATATATATATATATATATATATATATATATATATATATATATATATATATATATATATATATATATATATATATATATATATATATATATATATTTCTTGCGCTATAAACGAATGTTTGTATGATCGGTTGCATTTCATTTGCAACCACATCGTACTAATAGGAAAGCTCGAGTTGCAAGTGAGCACACTCAATTCTCCCGTCCGTAATATTAAAGGATGTATTTTCAAATTTTTGAAACCACACAGTATTTTCTTCGCTTGGAATAACTAGTGAAAATTAAATAACTTTTTTTTTTGTTTTTTTTTCTTTTGGCGTTAAATAACTCTTCATTGTAATATTATTATAATAAGATGCAATTTATAAAATATTTAATCCTATTAAAAAAATTAAAAAATAAAAAGTAATAAATAACAGCTGCACATTGGCTAGTTGCATATAGTGGTGCTTGCACAAACCTGCAACCACGTCACGAGCCGTCCATGATATATATATATATATATATATATATATATATATATATATATATATATATATATATATATATATATATATATATATATATATATATATATATATATATATATATATATATATATATATATATATATATAATGTCTTTTTTTTTTTTTACCCACTCAAATACTGTTGAAAAAGATATATTTTTTAAGGCAATTTTATGGTGCTGATCACAAAAATGACAAATACTTTTATTGCATATTAATATCCTTTGATTAAACTTGAAATTTTAATGAATATGTTTCTTTGATGAAAATTTTGATTTATTTATTTATATTTTACATCAAAGTTTTGCATAATTTAAAGGATATTGATTTTTCGATTTTTGTTGCGATATTTATTTGATTTTTTAATTATATACGTGCATTGAATATGTAAAGTGTACGAACTGAATTATCACTGCCCAACCGTAAAAGATTGAATGGTTCTCCCATATTTTAGCCAGTTATCTAATCATGAATAAAAAAAACTTTGTATGGGGGAATATTCTAGGACGCAAGGAAAAAACAATTTTATTGTGTAATACCAAGTCTGATTAGTTGCGAAAAACTTTACCGAGCACCGATAATTTTTAACAAGTTCATTGTAAATATGTATCAGCCATCCAAATCACATCAAAAATTCCAATAAACTTTGTGAAGAAATTTTAAAACTTAGATCCTAATAATAATCTATATTCCTGACATGTAATGGTAATTATAATCGAGATTTACAGGAAACTTCAGTCAACTCGAGAAGAATAAAGATTTGCAAAGACGGAGGGTATTTATTTGTTAAATTTTTAAATTTCCATCTTTACTTTTATCTTTACCTTTATATATTGTTTATACTTTCTACTCTACTTCTGGTCTGCTTTTACTGATTTCTTGAGAAAAAAAAACGAAAACGCTAAATTTTATAACAATTTAAAAATAATAGTTTGCAAATGAAGATAAGTTCTTTTACTGTTATTATTTACTCATAGTATTTAATGATTCACTGCAAAGAACTTGACACGATATATGGGATAGGGAAAAATCATAGACAAGGAGTGGTGGTGAATTCAGTACTGTCCTTAGCAGAACCCGGAATCCAACTAGAAAATACAATTGATATTTGCTTATAGTGTGAAGTTACTCATAGAATTGACATAAAATTAATACTAAAATTAATCTTCAACTTCCCTATTTACACTCATTATCTTCAAGTGAGAAATAGAAAAAGTATGAACAATATAGTATCATCGAATATTTTGAGAACAGGGGCATTAAGAATGAATTTGTTATGTATAATCCTAAAGAATGATTCCTATTTTGGTATTGACAGCATTTGGTGATATAAGAATTTCAAAACTGATCTACAAGTGCTATGGATTAAAGAAAGCTCCAACAAACGACAAATTTTAATATCTATTTATTTAACCAGATCGTGAGTTCTTGAAATCCTTTGCAGTCCAAGAAGCAAATCACTCATAGTCTCAATTGAGATTCAATAATTTGAGCAGATCTCCAAAGACTACTACTACTACTACTACTACTACTACTACTACTACTACTACTACTAATAATAATAATAATAATAATAATAATAATAATAATAATAATAATGAACGATGAGCCTGGCATTACCGTTAGCAGTTCATTGCCTATATAATATAATATATATATATATATATATATATATATATATATATATATATATATATATATATATATATATATATATATATATATATATATATATATATATATATATATATATATTATATATATATATATATATATATATATATATATATATATATATATATATATATATATATATATATATATATATATATATATATATATATATATATATATATATATTTATATATATGGCCTATACTGTATATATATACAGTATATGCTTGTCTGTGCTTGTTCTAGCGCCGGTGAATCTAAATGTATGCGAATGATTGTGAACGCGCTTTGGCCGCCTAAACTTTGAAAACGTTATTGGCTTTCAGAATTCATTGAGCTGAAAATTAATAAAGGATATGATAACAAGCACTTTGCCATAAAATATACGAATATATATAAAATTAAAAGTTAATATCTGCTATTGTCTGGGCAACCTCACTTTAATGTACGTCAAAACTCTTACACATTCACGGACTATATATATATATATATATATATATATATATATATATATATATATATATATATATATATATATATATATATATATATATATATATATATATATATATATATATTATATTTATTTATTGTAACATGATATTATATGTAGTCCTTACATGTAGCGTAAATGTGACTGAGGCACACAGCCTTGCTACACTTGTCTATGGTTACATTTCTCTTAGTACGGTGATATAGTTTGGTAAGTTCTTTCGTAAACAAATGGCCAAGGCTTACATTATCGGGAATTGGTGTCCCAAGCTTTTCTAGATATGGTATAGCTCCCAATAAGTATTTGCTTTTGGTGTCATTAACTAAAACGATTTTGATTCCATATTTTGCTGGTTTATTGGGAATGTGCATTCTAAAAGGACAGTTCCCTCTAAAAGGCAGCAGCTGTTCGCTTACAGCTATGTTTTAATTTGGAATATACATTTTTCCGCAGTTTCTTATGAAGATGTCCCAAATGCTTCTAATGGCAGCAAACCTATCATTCTCCTGCCTTGATACCCTTGTGTTCAAGTCATCGAATGGAGAGTGTTTATCAAGAAGGCAAAGTGTTCCTCGAACTTCCAAGCACGGTACAGAGATGGACCTGCAATTGGATTCCACAATTCTCTGGTAATCAAATGATTGTCTTTCTGACAACCACTAAATATTAGCAACCCTAAGAGTGCTTTTATTTCAGAAAACTCTGTTTCAAAAAATGCTTTCTAATCTGTGGGATAATTCTGCAACAATAGTCGAATTCTTTGGTTTGTTCAGTTAACAGTCTCTTATATTATGGTGTCATCAAAAAGTACTAAAGCAAGGAGTTGTAGCACTTCGTGCTTGCAATGTTGAGATAGGAGTAAAAGGGGGAATGATGCTCCATTGACCTATTCTAATTTTTCAGCTCTCATATTGTTTACAGACGAAGCAAACTTTTAAGTCAATGGAGAGGTGAATCGACAAAATGTACGTTATTGGAGCACTACAAACTCTCACTGGTTGAGCACAACAAAGATAGGTGGTGCTGGTAAAGTAATGGTATGGGCCGGGATATGGGTCACAGGGTTATTGGACCAATTTTCATTGAGGGAAATCTTACTGCCGATAAGTATCTGAACATTGTGCAAGAAGATATTTTCCCATAAATTTTGGAAGAGGATTGTAACTTTCCGGTGTACTATCAGCAAGATGGAGCGCCACCTCATTTTGGTATTGACGTACGTGAGTGGTTACATTATCAATTTCCAGGTACTTGGATCGATCGGCATGGTCCTCTGGAATGACCTCTCAGATCTCCAGATCTTACCCCACTTGATTTTTACCTCTGGGTGTCATGTGAAGGCTGTGGTGTATCGGGAAAAGATACAAAACATAAATCATCTCAAGCAACTTATCACCGACGCCATTACCGGCATAACTCAACCTGTTCTTGAACGTGTTCTTCAGCAGTGGAGGACAAGCATTGAATTGTGTTTCGAACGCAATGCGTTCATGTAAAGCATATTAGGTAAATAAAAGTGGTTTCCCATTTTCATATATTATTTCCCTATGTATGGAAACTTATGAGACAATATATATATATATATATATATATATATATATATATATATATATATATATATATATATATATATATATATATATATATATATATATATATATATATATATATATATATATATATATATATATTAGTGATTGACATCCGCATTCGCATATCGCAATCCTCACAAAACTGACATCCGAATCCGCATCCGCATCCGCATCCCACGCTTGACGAAAATTCTATATCCGCATCCTAAATGAGAAAATATGACATCCGATCCATCACTATATATATTATATATATATATATATATATATATATATATATATATATATATATATATATATATATATATATATATATATATATATATATATATATATATATATATATATATATATATATATATATATATATATATATATATATATATATATATGGGACCGACCGGGTTGGAATTTGGCCGGGGCCGGGGCGGGGTTCTGGCCGGGGTTCCTAAAATTTGTAAAGAGGTCAAAAGCACTGAAATTTAGGTTAAGAAAATTAGATATAAGGTTTATTTAATTGTAAGGAAGGAGTAGAATAGCCAACATTCACTTAAATCAATGATTATATGCATTTTCTCCAAAAAAAAAAAAATCAAAAAATTTTTTTTTTTTTTTTTTTTTTTTTTTTTTTTTTAAAAAATAAAAAAAATATATTCTAATTCATAATAGTGATTCAACAGGTTTACTTAAGTAAGACCCTAAGGTAAAGTTTGAAAAAAAGTAAGATATAAAATTATCAATTTAACCTGTATTTATACATATCATTGTTATTTTATTGCCATGTATCAAACTTGTATCATTTAGCTGCATTATTTAAAAATTATTATTTTGTTTATACTTTCAGTCAATATGGCTAAAAGATCAGCTTCTGCAGTATTGGAATACTTTACAATGTTTCAGGATAGGCTCGAAATAGCTAAATGTTAACATTGCAGTCAGAAAATTAGAAGAGAACCTCCGGGTGCTACAAGTAAAAAAATTTCAACCAAATCTTTTTGGAGTATCTAAAATCAAAACACAAAGATGAACATTCACTAGCAGAAAAGGAGCGGTCAAAAGAAACAGAAAAGAAAAAATCTTAATTTTCTTATATTTTGTTTGAAATTTTTTTTTTATTATTTGACTGATTGGGCTGAAATTTTCAAAGTATGTGAATTTTTTCACGAAGTTCTGAGTTGATTTCGAGCATTTTTTTGAGTTTATAACGGTTTGAAACTTATTTGGACCCAAAGTTGAAAAAAATGAATAACTGGATCAAACCACTGGTCCACATGAGCTGAAAATTTAGCTGAATACCTTTGCCCCAATTTCTTGCATTGGTGGGAATAGGTTTTTGATATCACGTCTAGAAAAAAGTTATATAAGCACTTGAAAAAAAATTTGCAAAA
>SEYY01008538.1:5000-7500 GCA_009176605.1 Armadillidium nasatum | reverse complement strand
GGAAAGAGAGAGTTCGTATGTGTGTTTCTGTGTGTGTGTGTGTGTGTGTGTGTGTGTGTGTGTGTGAGAGAGAGAGAGAGAGAGAGAGAGAGAGAGAGAGAGAGAGAGAGAGAGAGAATATAATTTGGGTGATAGAAAATAATTTTGACCATTAAAAATTCTTTACCATCTGCTTCTATAGGACCTATTTTCTTAGTGCACGACATTTGCAGTTTAAACGTGTGACCAAAAGGAGGAAGAGACACTCTACAAATATCTTTTGAAAGGCGTGAAATGACTCCTTATTTCCTTTCTGAAAGGTTATTTGAATACCTTCGACTCTGTCTTTAATGTTCTTTTTTTTTCGGTAGAAATCTCCTGAATATAAATTGATAGTTTTACATTTAAAACAGATGCAACAAATTACTCCCACTCCTATTTGCCATTTCTTAAAAACATTGAATAAAGTTTTATATTTACTAAAAAACAAGCTCACATCCACTTTCGTTTTGTACCTTTCGTACATCTTTCCCATCTATCTATCTATCTATCTATTTATCTATCTATCTATCTATCTATCTATCTATCTATCTATCTATCTATCTATCTATCTATCTATCTATCTATCTATCTGTCTATCTATCTATTATATATATATATATATATATATATATATATATATAATATATATATATATATATATATATATATATATATATATATATATATATATATATATATATATATATATAATATATATACTATATATATATATATATTATATATATATATATATATATATATATATATATATATATATATATATATATATATATATATATATATATATATATATATATATATATATATATATATATATATATATATATATTATAGGGGAGGACATAGCACAGTCCAAAGCGATGAAAGTACCCCCCACTGGTCTTAACACGCTGGGTGATAGGGTGGGCTGGACAATTCCGTTTCACTCCGTTCCTTTTGATTAGTTTCTTGTCGCGTTTCATCTTTACAGAGGGTCTCTAGTGTACCCTTGACTCACCTTGGAGTACCTATGCTCCCACAACCTTCCCCCTTCTTCACATGTATCCTACAAATTTAAAGCGCTTACACCTACATTACCTATTAAATAAATCAAAATATCGAAACACAAATGTGGTTCGGAGAATCCAAAAGGTTCGGATTCCAAATATATTCCCTCATCAATTCCTTCCCCCATCACAACTTGGGAGCTGGTTGTCTCCGGTGATGAGGTTGGTGTTACGAAGATCCTGTTGCCGACTTGTCCAGTTGAACGGTTTTCTTTTTTTTCGTTAATTTCGACAACATTCGCGGTCTTCTGTTTAATCTTTCCTTTGTCGAACACAACCTGCCTTCAGGGATTACCGTCGTCTTCAAACTCCAGAAACTCACCTAACTTACATTTCATCCCGGAATTGTGCAAAATTTTTCCTTCATAACACCAACAACTCTTTTCTCCGTTCCAAATGCAATAATCTTTCTGGTTCCTTTTCTTCACGTTCTTTCTGGCATTTGGCAAAAAAATTCGATTTTTCCCACTCCCAATCACTTAAAAGCTTTCAAACCTTTTGTTTCTGTTTTTGTAGGACATTGGTTAATTGGATACGAAATTGGCCTTTCCCATCATTTGTAGGTTTCATGTAGGCCTCTGACTTCTCCAGTAGAGATGACTTAATATATATATATATATATATATATATATATATATATATATATATATATATATATATATATATATATATATATATATATATATATATATATATATATATATATATATATAGTATACAGTATAACACCCCACAGGAAATAAAAACAAAAATTAAAATTGGAGCAAGGCTTTCGAAGGGATAGCCACCCTTCCTCTTTCAGGCTCTAGTTTATTATTAAAAGATTTTTTTTAAAAACAGATTGCGATAGTGTTTATATTGGTGAGACGGTTGATTTTAAAAGAAGAAAATACCAACATAAATATTCGCTTCAAGTTGGAGATGAAAATTCTGCTTTACATAGGCATCGGATATCGAATAATCATAGAATTGGACTGGAAGAGATGAAGTTGCTTATAAAAGAAGATAATGTAAATAAAAGACAATTTATAGAATCTTTTTAATTAAAAATGTAAATAATTTTAATGTTCATAAAAATGTTTTATTAGATGATTTTACGAATCATATTGTTAAAAAATTTTCAAAATTTTCAAGTTTTCTTAAAGGTCTTAACAATTTTATTTAAACTACCAACCAATTATTTTTATGCCTTTTTGTTTTTAAAAAAATCTTTTAATAATAAACTAGAGCCTGAAAGAGGAAGGGTGGCTATCCATTCGAAAGGCTTGCTCCAATTTTAATTTTTGTTTTTATTTCCTGTGGGGTGTTTTACTGTCTAAAATTTTACACGGTTATAGTGTTTTATATATATATATATATATATATATATATATATATATATATATATATATATATATATAATATATATATAT